>APFE031451669.1:0-24274 GCA_000404065.3 Pinus taeda | reverse complement strand
ATTATATATATATATATATATTATTTTATTAGAATATTAATGTAAAATAATTTTAAGATAGGAGAGATATCTAGACCTACCATATTTTATTATCGATAATTAAAGAGATGATTAGATTGCTTAAATAAATAAATAAATAAAATTAGTAATAATAATATAATAAAGATAAAACTATAAATATAAATGTAAATAAAATCAATAAATTAGAACCAAGAATAAATAGTAACTACCTGATAATAACCTCATGAATGCATTAAATAATTAAATAATGCAAAAATCATACAACTGAATCAAATCAAATAACTAAAATTATATATATATATAATATATATATTATATATAATATATATATATATATATATATATTATATATAATATAATTATATATATATATATATATCTAAAATTAAGAAGAATGATAATCTTAATGATAATACTCATAAGCAACTAAAGGAGAATGTATAGTCGCTCAATATCTAAATCTATAATTAAATTAATATAATAGAGGAGATTCTACTATACAAACAGAAAGAAAACAAGAGAAAATCTAAAGGAAACCCTAAATCAAGGTGGAAGAGGAAGAATCAGAAGGCATCAGGGGGAACGATGCAAGCACAACAGAAGAACAAAGGGGCGGGGGGGGAGAGACACTAAGAAGACAGGGCGGGGATCCAACACCTACTTACCTTCCAGCCATCATCTCTGTTGAGATTGTTAGGCCTCTTTTCAATTTCTATAGCTTCCCTTAACTTACGATGATGGAACTGAGCCACCTTGGCAATAACCTCGACCTCCTCAATACAGACATGATGCCTGGTCTTGTCCACATGCTCTGCTAAGGCTGAAGACTTTGTTCTCCCATGTCTCAGGTCAACTGCATGCTTGCAGATTCTTTGCTAGATGGAGCGCCTTGTTTCTCCTATATAGGGCGTCCCACATGAGCAAGGAATCAAATACACACCCTTCATGTCCATAGGGTTAACATGATCTTTCACCGACCGAAGGGAATTACGAATGGTTTTGAGGGGCCTGAAGGTTGAGGGAATATCAAATCTTCTGAGGATTCGAGCTATCTTGTCTCATGTTGTGAAAAAAAAAGTTTTCGTTATAATTATAATATAAAACAATGATTTAAAAAAAAATTATTTGTAAAATGTTTAGACCTTTAAAGCATATTAAAAAAAAACCATTGTCACTTGAAAGAACACTTTTAATCTACCTTTACTTTGTAGATTTTTGTTTTTATACAATACCAATTAAATGCAATAAAATATGTGTTTACAACTCATTTCTATAGATTTAAAACACAAGTCTTGCAAAATGTTTATTTTTTACACGTTAGTAATTGTCTTTCTTCTTTCTTTCTTTCTTTTTCTTTTTATTTTTTATTTTTTTGTTTTTTTTGAGGGCAAACACATTAACGCGTAAGGAACCTCTGATTTGTAATCCCAAACCTTGTAGTAATGACATTAATTTGAATCCATGTTTGTCCCTTGATAATGCCCTCCCTTTGGCTTCTCCCTTGAATGAAGGCAATGTAGTGTAGCAATGGGGTTTTTTATGAAGACGAGAAGTGATAGACCCCTATTTCATATCTTTGGAAAATTTCCATTAGGGAAAGGCCTGAGAATGTTTTGATGCTGGTTGGGAAAGATGTTAGTGTTAGGGATATCTCATACATTCTTGGAAGGACGTTGGTGGGTGATTTTTGTGGGAAGCTAGTCAAAGAGTGTTCTCAAAAGAAGTGGTTGGAGAACTTTTTGTCACACCCTCCTCCCACATCTACCCAAGTAACCAGCTAACCGGGGTAAACATGTGGCGAGAAGTTACTATGTTATGATTCGAATCCCTATGTGCCAGTTAAGGAAGTGGAATCAACGAAAACACACCATACACACCTTCCACATCAGCAACAAAATTGCTAGGAGTCATCCCAACCACTCAGGCTACCAACACATGGGTCCCACCGAGATTTTAGACCATTAAACCCCTAGATGCTCCCTTGATATGGACAAGCATACATCCAAGAGGCTCCAGACGCTTTCACAACATGGGTATGTATGCGTCTGGGCACTTTTCTCCTTAGACCTGTGCACATGACTTCGAGATTTGTGCCACTTTTTTTGGTCTAGAACTCAGGTCACTTGGCAGAACTCAATGGCACTTTCAGAACTGAAAGATAACAACAAAACAATGATGCGAATGTAATTACTTGAATAAGGACTAGAATGGACCCCTACTAGCCATGACATGTATTTCGTCAAACATGTCACAAATATGTAATTTACAGGTCTTAACAACAGAGCTAAGCATAGGGGTCTCATACTTATCTAAGAATTGCTAAGAAGCATTGTTCCCTTATATCATTAGTTGAATTATCATTTATCAGGTCATAGATACATTGTTCATTTAGTTACTAGTAAAAACATGATGAGATCCATCCATAGCCATTGCCATAATACATGCTTATAACCAACATAATAAAAATAAAAATACCAAGGAAGAAACAACCATAATCCACATATAAACCAGTATAATACTCATGAAATGACAAGGACAAATAACCTCATATTGATGATGCAAAGGCCAACTAGGTTTGAGACTTCCATGAACCACCCAACCATAGACATGGCTCAGCCAATCTCTCTCCATCTAGTCACCCTCATGCCATATTCCAAGAATGAATGCGGGATCTCATAAAACACATTAATCAAAACCACCCAGGGCTTCTAGAGGCCAAACCACCTGATCTAGGTGGATTTGGTGGCCACCCGCCTATTCCAACTAGACCCCATTAGCCAGTTTCATCTGTTTCCTTGTTCATTTCAACATTTACTATTTTTACTAGTTTTTTGGGTCCTAAACTTCTGGAGCAATTTTGACCCCCTAAACGACGTTTATTTGGGGTTCGCGATGGGCGCGTTGACATAAGTAGGGGCTTTCGAAGAAACCTATAGTACTCAGAGAGACCTTTCCAACAAGGCATCGTACACACCAAAAAAAGATAATATGACCAAGTTACGACTCTTGGAAGTTGGCTGCCCAACTAACCCCAACAAAGCCCACAAACTCTTGGTGTTACATCTCTTGGGGTTAGGGTTTTGGTTGTTTATGGTTTTCTCATGTTTTCCAATAATAAATAGGCCCTTGAGCCTCATTGTAACACAGTTTAGAGGCATGTAGTCGCCACATCTCTTCTTAGAGATAAGATACCATTGCCCGATCTATCTTATTTCCATTATGTTTGTAAGCATAGTTCAATATTTTTCTATTAATGAAATGAAGTGTTTTTCTGCTGCATCTCTATGTTTATGATTATATTTGTAAATTGTTGTTATCTTGTTTAAGTTCATATCAGTGGTATCAAAGCGGTCTGCTCTTTCTCTGTTTTTCTTTGCATGTCCCCAACGAGGTTAGGGTATAAGGAGTTAGGGCTTGATCTGGTTGAACCATTGCAAGACCAGCCTTGCAAAACCCGACAACCTCTCATTGAAGAAGAAAATAAAGACAATGGGGCAGGAGATCCTTTCAAAATGTTGTTCAAGGAAGCCCTTGAGTGCCGGAGGGATGCGATGATGGATAAATTTTCGCAGATCCTTCGACGACTACCCATAGGCGATGCATCTTGATCCAACAACCACTTTGGAGGTGCCACTTGTTTTAAGGTATAAGTTAACTTCGATATTCCCATATTCGAAGGCATGATAGATGTAGACGCCATAGATAAATGGTTAAATCTATTGGAATGATATTTTCTTAATTCATGATTTTTCCAATCGGGAAGTGATTACTTTTGCACTTCTTAAAGCCATCCCACATGTCAAGGACTGGTGGGAAACCTACAGTGAACAAAAGGATGAGAGTGAAACCTTGCTGTTTTCAGCCACACCCACTTGGAATTCTTTCTGAGATGCCATCAAGAAACAATATTACCCTGTCAGGAGCTATGAAGACAAATACATAAAATGGACCACACTACGGCAGGGAAGGGACCAATATGTGGCAGAGTTCACAAATACTTTCCATACCCTTCGGACGAAGCTGGGTATCAAGGATAGTGAGAGGTATTTGGTGCTCAAGTACCATGACTATCTACACAAGTACATCCAAGACGAGATGAAATTCTTGGACATTTCCTCGCTCGACACGACGTATCGGTATGCTCTCAACATTGAGCATAAGTTTAAATAGAAGAAGTGAGACTTTGGATCTACGATTCCAAAGCAAGAAAAAGACGTCTCTGAACCACAGAACAAAGGACAAAGCCAAGGCGAGGCTACCCAGGACAACCCGCCAAAACCACAAGAAAATAACAACACCCCCAAGGTGAAGAAGGACATGGGAAAATGGTGTGAGTTCCATAAGAGCTCCACTCACAATACAAGTAAGTGTTGGGACAAGCAGTCACTGGTTACCGAGCTGAAGGCTTCCGAATCAAACGTAGATTACGACTTTGAATCAAAACCCAATAGGGGATCTGACAAAGGGAAGAAGATCATTAATGTAGAGCATAGTGCCATCGTGGCCACCACCACAATCCAGAAGATTGAGCCTGAAGATCTAGAGGAGGGGGAACACCTCTTCCAATCAAAGATTTGGGTGAAGGGTTCTCCACTGCAGTTCATTGTTGTCAGCTGGAGCCAAAAGAGCCTCATTTTAGCAAAGGTTGTGAAGCAGCTGGGCCTAAAGACTACGACACATCCACAGTCGTACACCATTAGGTGGCTTCACCAAGGATGAGATCTTTGCGTCAACCAACAGTGTCACCTTACCCATAGCATCAAGCCCTTCACGGATGAGGTACTGTGTGACATTTCTCCTTTTGAAGTTTGTGATGTATTGTTAGGACAACCATACTTGTGGAAGTGACATGTTGTATATGAGTCTAAGCCTCACTCTATGATTATTACTTTGGCTAATAAGTTGTACAGGATACCGGAGGTAGCCCTGCCTATTGCCATCTCTTTGATCATTGCAATAAGACCATTTCCCAAACTAGGAATTTTTTTTTTTATGATTCGCTCTAAGGGAAAGAAGAAGGTTGTGGTCACGACTTCCAGGCAGGGCTACTCTACACAACAACGACAAATTGACAAGGCCGTGGAGGAGTACAAGGATATTTTTTCCTCACCCACAAGGGTACCTCTGCACTTTTAGGTCAAGCACTCTATCGATCTGAGCCTGGGTGCGTCACTACCCAATGGGCCAATCTATTGACACTCTGTTATGGAGAATGATGAGATCAAAAGGTAGATTCAGGAACTATTGCAGAAAGGGCACATTAGGCCAAGCTCATCACCTTGTGGGAGCCCGATTTTATTGGTACAGAAGAAGGATAGGACCTGGAGGCTATGTATTGACTATTGGGCACTGAACAAGATCACTGTCCGGAATAGGTACCCAATCCCACAGATTGATGACCTTCTGGACTAGCTCAAGGGGGTCAAATTTTTTAGCAATATTGACTTGATGTCAAGTTACCACTAGGTTCCTATTGAACCCTTCGATGTGTGGAAGATTGCCTTCAAATCCAAGGAGGGCCTTTTTGAATGGTTGGTCATGCCGTTTGGATTGACGAACGCCCCTGCAACCTTCATGAGACTGATGGACGACATATTGCGACCCTTCACCAATGCATTCGTGGTGGTGTATTTAGATGACATCTTGATCTTCAACCAGAGTTGGGAAGAGAACTTCCACCATATTCGACAAGTCCTTCAAACCCTACACCAACACAAACTGTGTGCTAACTTGGAGAAATGCACCTTTTTCCTAACCTACGTTCAATATATGGGGTACATCGTTAATGAGCAGGGTGTACATGTGGACCCATCAAAGATACAAGTCATTCGGGATTGGCCAACCAGAACCACTCTAACAGAGCTCCACAAATTTTTGGGTCTTGTCAATATCTACCATAGGTTCATGTTGGGGTTCTCTCATATCACTTGGCCTTAATTCAAGTCACCAAGGGCGGAGCGAAAGCAAAGTTTTTTTGGTTGGAAACCCAAAAACAAGAATTCTTTGAGTTAAAGAATAACCTCTTTTATGCACCAGTGCTCACATTACCAGACCTACAACAACCATTCTAGATTGAGACAGATGCCTCCAACTATGCTATTGGTGTGGTTCTTACTCAGCATGGTCATCCAATGGCTTATCACAGTGAGACACTTTTAGACATAGTCCGAAAGTACCCCACTTACGACAAAGAAATGAATTCCATTGTGAAGGCCTATTGTCAATGGAAGCATTACATTATGGGGAAGGAAATGGTCATCCATATAGACCACCGACCTCTATAATTCATATAGATACAAGGGAAGTTGCAGAACGATCACCATTAGAAATGGTCCACCTATTTGCAACAATTCCATTTGAACATTAAGTACAAGAAGTGAAAAAAAATAATGTCATTGATTGCCTCGACCGACCATCGGTCATGGCGCTGATCACTATGCTAGACTCTTGTGGGCATGAGACATTGGGGTGGCCGCATCTTTACAAGAGTGATCCAGAATTCGACAACATATACCTGACACTCCTAGAAGGGAAGGAAGTTCCAGATTTTCACCTTCAAAATGCACTGTTATGACACCTGGGACAATATGTGTTCCTTCAAGTGAGCGTGCCAGGATGATTTGGGAGGCACACTATAGTCAAGTCACTGGACATTTCAGAGTAGAGAAAACAATGGTGGTATTGCAAAAGCATTTTTATTGGCTGAAACTTCCTCAAGATGTTGGGAAGTACATTAGATCCTACACCACCTGCGCCATTGCTAAACCACCCATCAAGAAGAAAGTCCTGTATACTCCTCTACCTACTTCTATTTGGCCTTGGGAATCTGTCTCCATGGATTACATGTCGGGCCTTCCTTCTAGTAAGCACGACAATGATTGCATTTTCATGGTCGTCGATAGATTCTTTAAGATGGCCATCATGATGGCCTGCAAGAAGAGTATCACAACAAAGGCCACTGCTAAGCTCTTCTTTGAGCGAGTATGGGTACACTTTTGGATCCCATAATCCATTGTCTCAGATTAGGACAACAGATTCCTAAGTGCATTTTGGTAAAGTCTCTGGTCGATGCTGGATACAAAATTTACTAAGTCCACGACTTTCCGTCCCCAAACTGATGGTCAACAAGAGGTTGTCAATAGGATGATCGTACACATTCTATGCATGTACAACTAGAATAATCCACACACATGGGATGAAAGTCTCCCCTATGTCCAACACAACTACAATAGATCTCTCCATAGCTCAACATGTCACAACCCCTTTCAGGTAGGGTTGGGATTTCAGCCATTATGCCCCATTGATGTGGCCATACCATTTGCATCCCCTCAGGTAGAATCGACTCACGTTCATTCCGAAGATGAAAGGGCTAACAACTTCATTGAGCGCATTCAACACATCTGCCAACAGGTCCATGATATATTGGATAGAGCCAATGCTAAGTACAAGAAGCACCATGATCAACATTGAGTGCCACTCAAGTTCCAGGTGGGCGACAAAATTTTGCTACATTTGCAGAAGGAGTGCCTTGCTGAACCCCACCGCAAGCTTCAACCACTCCGATATGGGCCATAAACCATCACCAAGACCGTCAGTGACAATGCCTTAGAGCTCAGCATCCCACTGTTCCTTGGTCTGCATTGAGTGTTCAATGGAGATTGCCTTTGGCCATACTTTCCACCATTGTTGGACACATCTGACATTGGAAAACAACTCACACCAGCATAGCTCAACCCAAACTGCATGGAACATGCCACAACTGATTAGATCATGTACAAACAAATTAAGAACACTTTCCAATTGAGGATACAACTATATCGTTGTCAAAGTAGGCCAACTCCTTCACCAGGGCAAGTGGTTCGCGAGGTACCAGGTTCAACATAGCTTTCCTCACCTCATGGAGGCTCTGCATGCAATGGGGACCATTGCTTCCTAAGGGGTCAAGAATGATCCAAGTGGATATTGGTGGTCACCCTCCTATTCCACCTAGATCCCCCAGTCAGTTTCATTTGTTTCCTTGTTCATTTTAGCGTTTAATATTTTTAGTAGTTTTTCGGATCCTAAACTTTCAGAGTAGTTTTGACCCCTAAACAACGTTTTTTTTTGGGTTGGCATCAGGCTCATAGCCATAGGGAGGGGTATGTGTTGAAACCTGTAGTACTCAGGGAGACCTTTCCAACAAGGTATCGTCTGTGCCAAACGAAGATAATATGACCAATTTACGACCCTGGGAAGTTGGTTGCCTAACTAACCCCAACGGGCCCACAAACTCTTGGTGTTACATCTCTTTGGGTTGGGGTTTTGGTTTTTTATGGTTTTCTCATGTTTTCCAATAGTAAATATGCCCTTGAGCCTCATTGCATGATTTGAAATTGATCAATGGATGATTAAGGATCTAGAAAAAGCCTAAAATTCAAGGTTACTAGATTCGAGTGGAAGGATCACCATTGCGTAGAGCTCGTAGAAACGACTCCAATGCAACTTGAATGGGTGCATTTGACCTCCAAATGAATGAAGAATTGCTTGTGGAAGTTTGTTATGAAACAATGTTTCACTGCTCGACACATGGCAAAAGTACAAGTTCAACTCAGTGGCAGATCTCCAACTTTGTTACAGTGGTAATATCTCAAGGTTGGTTGCAACGTGAAATAAGAGGTTAAAAGGTTATTTTTACAGGGCGATGGTATGTATCTATTATAATGTTATTTTTAAAAACAAAAGCCATATATTTTTTTTCTCAATTGTTCTACTCCTATTATTAAAGAAAAATTGTTACAACGAGGCAAGCCTTGAAGATTCTTGCCTGGAGGATGGCATTTGACAGAGTAATTCTCGTCATCCTAACCATGGAGCTAGCGATAGAATTACATCAGAGTGGATAACTTTCAAGAATATTAACCTTTCCAAAAACCCCAAAAATAACCATGCAACAATTAATGAAGAGGTTAAACTTTGCTGACTCCATCATAAACAGAACTAAAACATAATCCAACATAAACAAAACAATGACAGACTCCATCAAGTGGAGTTGACAAATACCTGAAACAAGCACGGATGCAGTAGATTGAAAGGGAGGCGAACTCCTACTTCGGCTGCAGAACAAAAACTGAGGCGTTGGCTGGTTCATTGGTCAACTGAGGTAGACAGCTGTTCCTCAACAATCTTGCACCCAAATTGCTCTGAGTCACTTCAGTCTGACGGATGGACCACTTCTCTTGCCAGTGCGCTTGGACTTGCATCAGCTTCAGGGTTCACAGCGGATAAGCCTCTTGTGACTTGGCGCTGGTCGACATTGGGATTGGCCCGCCTCTGCTCTGTCGGGGCCTCGAGATGAGCCGCGTTCTCACATTTTTCAATCGTGACTGAGACTATAAAGGAGGAGTTCGCTAGGGAGCATGGAATGTGGAAACGGGTAGTGGGATGTGCACTGTGCTCACAGACGTCATTCCTAGCACGCCCTCTACCTCTTCCCCTACCACTTCTGGTAGCTGGGTAATTAGCTCGACCAGACTCCAACGCATCCGAGGATGGGTACGAGGTGGTGGAGTGCTATTGAATGGCACGACCTCGTGAGCCGCCCCGCCTACTCACTAGTCTGAGTCGTTTGCGCGGCATATTGATGACCCAAGATATGTCATAGGGGGGTGAAAGCACGGAGGGGCGGATACACAGAGGGGTGAAAGCACAGAGGGGCGAGGAACTGATGTGCAGAGAGAGGCAGAAACAAAGGTGAATGCGGAGAGGGAGGTACCTGAGGAGTGGATGCGCCGAGTGAGATGGAAACAGAGACCAAGTGACACTGTGAACCTCTGGAGCCAGAGCCGAGAGGTAGAACTAAGCTATCAGAGACAGACTGACTAAATGGCACAGAGAATCACCCAGAGCAGCAACCATTATAGAGCTAAAGTCCTGGAGCAGAACCACGGGAGTGACGAACAGTCGGACCACCATCGTGCTATGAACTGGGAGCTGGAGAGGTGTGGTGAACGCTGCATTTAATGTAGGTGTGTGAGGACAGCGTGCCATCCCATTACAATAACATATGGCGCAATTGGGCTGCCACCTGCCCAATCAACGCGTTCCCTTCGTACCATGTCTCATTTCAAACAGCCGCAGCAAGGATCGGGTAGTCCTGTAGCACCAAAGAAGTGCATTCCTGTTTGAGTTTTTCATTATCTGAGGCACTAAGAGGACCTGAGAAGGAAGGGAGCTGCTGGTTGACCCCTTGGTTGGCCAATCTATCTGCTACCTTATTGGTTGTGCGTCTTACATGCCTGAAGGTGATACTATGGGGGCGCCTGAGCCTTTCCTCCAAAGTTTCCAATCTACTGAGCAACCTCCAACTGGAAGCTATCTTAGCTGTCGAGGTGCCTACTTGAATCCTTGTAGCTGTAGTAATTAGGATAAGGGAGTCTCCATCTACCTCTAGAATGAAGAAGTTTTTTTGGCTTGCAATGCAAATCCCTTTCCACAGACCTTCCAATTCCGTAACGTTATTGGTATCTTTGCCAATCGTTCCATAGTAGATATGCAATGCTGCTCCTTTTTCATTTCTGAAGACCCCTTCATAACCAGCCGACCCAGGATTGCCCTTGGCTGCCCCATCAAAGTTCAATTTATAAGAGCTTGAGGCAGGAAGTGACCACTTGAGAGGGGAGGCAGAACTGGTTGGGGGACAAGATTTGACATGGGTCAAGTAGGACAAATCGAGATTCCAAGATTTCATGATGAGGTGCTCCTGAGGAGAGTCCAGAAAATCTGTGTCTTGCCAATGTCGAATAGCCAAAGTTTCTTGGATATTTTGCTTCAGGAGAAGCCATAGAGTTTCTATCGGCCTGCTGTTATTGTTGAAGACTCTATTGTTCCTTTCCTTCCATAGTATCCAGTAGATAAAGCCTAGGATAATGTTCCACAACGAGTTTCGCAGAGAGCTATGGAAAGGGTGATTTGGCCATGTTCTTATGGTATCTGCTATGTCCCCCTGTCATTTTCCTGATCTTCTATTACATTGATCAATTTTCTCCCATAACTGAGTAGCTAGTGGACAAGTGTCCATGAGATGTAAGATGGTTTCTGAGTTGACATTGCAGTTGGGACATCTTGATGGTCCAATGAATCCCCTTTTTTGTAGATTATCCTAAGTAAGGATATGCCTCTTACCTAAGAGCCATAGAAAGGTGGAACCCTTAGGCCAGAGTCCTGGTTGCCAAACCTGATCCCAGAGCTGATCCTTTGCTGTATGAGTGTTAGAGTAGCCTAATTGGTATGCTTCCTTGGTGGTGAACATGCCTTTTGGCGTATGTCCCCATCTCAGTTTGTCCTGCTGATTCGAGTGCTTGATTATTCTATGATTTAACTCATGTTCAATTTCTGTGTAGGTTTCTTCTTGCTAATCGGTCTGCCAAGTGCTAGCGAGTTTCCATAATTTAAATTCTTGAGATGGTTGATGCTGCCAGCATTGATAAACATGAGTGAGATTGGCTTGCTGCATAGAAGCCTGCCAGATTGGCTTGTGGAAGAGAGAGGCCAATTTTGGGAGCTGCTGCCATGAGTCCTCCTAGAACCTAGCTGTGGTGCCTGAGTGGATTTCCCAGAAGCTATGCTCTTGTATGAAGGCGCTGTGAAGCTTGGCGGCATTCCAAATCATGGATCTTGGAATGGTAGGGATGATTCTTATGAGATTGTCCCATTGACTTCCTGGCACATATTTTTCTTGCCAGATCCGTGCCCAGGGGATGTGTGGTTTGGCAATCCAATTCCACCATATCCGGGCTCCCATTGTATTGTTGCATTGGAGAGGATCCCTTAATCCGATCCCACCATTTGATTTTGGCTGGCAGACTTCTTTCCAATTGACAAGAGCCCATTTCCTATTGAGCCCTGTGGAGTCCCACAGAAAACTTCTTTGAAGATTGCGGATTTAAGTATGGGGGATTACCTTGAGAACCCATTTGGGTGCTTCCAAAATAGAGAAAAGATACAAAGGCATAGCTTGGAGAACAGATTTGATCACTATGAGTCTGCTAGCTATGTTGAGTGAGCGAAAAGTCCAGGAAGAAAGTCTTGCTTCCAATTTGTCGAGAAGCGTCCTCCAGGAAGCATGTTTAATGGCCGAGTCCAGCAGAGGAGCCCCCAAGTATTTTGAGGGAAGCGCTGCTATGGAGAATCCTAGAATTCGAGCAATGTTTTTCTGAGTGGTGACTGGGGTATTGAAAAAGAAAAGTTGGGATTTGGAGGCATTGATAGAGGTTCCAGAGTCTTCACAGAAGAGAGAGAGCAGGGCTTTGAAGGCTTTTGCCTCTTGGGATGAGGGATGACCAAAAAGGATTGTATCATCTACAAACTGTTGATGGGATAAAGGATGGAGACCATGTAGAGAGATACCCCTTAGAGCATGAGAGGAGATAACATGGTGAAGTAGACGGCTAAGTCCTTTTGCCATGAGGACAAAAAGGAAGGGGGAATAGGGGATCCCCTTGACGAATACCTCTAGAGGGGCGAAAGGGCGCAGAGGGAGAACCATTGAGCAGGACCGAGAAACAGGGAGTGGTGATGAGATTTATTATCCACCTTGTCCATGTGGCATTGAAGCCAAAAGCCAATAACGTTTGATGAATATATTCCCAACTAAGTTTATCGAAAGCTTTGGAGAGATCAAGCTTTAGAATCATACCTGGATTTTTGAGTAGTTTCAGGGAGTGGATCACTTCGTTTGAAAGAATAATGCCATCCATTATCTGACGCCCTTCTACATATCCAGTCTGCTCCGGCAAGATGAGAAGAGGGAGTAGAGGTTTGAGTCGGTTCACCAATACTTTGGAGATGAGTTTGTAGATGACATTGCATAATGCAATCAGCCTATATTTGTCTGGCGTATTTGATTCATCTCCTTTGGGGACTAATGCTATGAAAGTAGCATTTAGGGAGGGGAGAATCCAGTGCATAGATCTTGATTCTTCCACTAGTTCCCAAACCTCTATGTTGATGAGCTCCCATAACTCATGAAAGAAGTTGGTTGTGAAGCCATCAGGACCTGGTGCCTTGCCATCCTTTAGTTGGGTCATTGCATCTTCTACTTCTTGTATTGATATGGGTTGGATCAGCAACAAAAACCATCTATTAAAATACACACATAACAAATATTAAACATGTAGTGCGCATTTGATTTATAAAACAATGGAATGGCGCATATGTTATAAACCATGTCAACGACATATGTTATGAAGCTATGGTGGTGGATTAATATTAAAGTGTGAAATCATATGGTAAGTGGTGCTCACAAACGGCAAATGAAACGGTGAACGAAGTTTATGGTTTAACACTGTCGGATGCCACGGGATAAACGCGCCAAGTTAAACATAGTATATGGTTGATATGTGCATAGTTTCCATTGCACCGAATGTAATATTTGGTGCGGTTCTAAACAATATTGTATATGGCTATAACAATGAAAAATGTAATTTAATACACTGCTATGTTTGCCATTAAAGTTAGTCACCAACACTATATATACATGTAATGTAATGCCATGAAGGGTGGAGAGGAGTTGTGACATTTTGTAGAGCAGAGAAGAGTTTTAGTGCAGCTTTGGGGATTTTGGAGGCAAAACTTTGTAGGTTTATTTCGGGAGTTGTAAGAGGTCTTTTTCTGAGTAGTTAGTTGCATTGGATTTCTGAGATCGAGTAGAACACAACTGTACCAGCCAAGGATCTAGTTGATTTAGCTTTGATGTATTTTTTTGGCTTTGAATTTATAATATAGAGGCCTCCCCATTGAAGACCAAGGCTTGGAAATGTAGGCTTGAAGATAACTCCGTTAATAATCTCTTGTGTCACTTTTCTTCTCATGGTTTTCTGTTCTAATATGCTGCAAAATTTATTAACAGCTATCCATGCTTATGTATTTAATGGTGTTTCTAAATCATGTAATAACAATTTCTAACAGTTAATAAATCACAATTTCAATTAAATATCTTTTTGGGATCATTTGGTATCAGAGAAGGTTGTTGTTAATTGTGATTTGAAGTGTGCATGATCACCAAGAAAAAATCAAAGCTTGGTGAAGGATAACTTGTTGCAGGAGATCTAGAGGTTGGCTCTAGGAGAAGGACAACTTGAGGACAAGAGATGGCTGAAGAAGGAAGCAGTGATTATCCATGTGGATCTTATGCAGGTTTCGTAGATGCTTTCATGACCTTGTGAGCCATGGTCGAAGAAATGGATCGAGAGTTTAAGACAACAAAGTCTAAAGATGAAGAAGGAAATACATCACAATTTGGAAAAGAAGATGAAGGCGATCAAAAAGACCATATCACTTCTCTCTTGACTCCACTTGAAACTTCGAAACTGTCGTTGAAACTCGATGTTAAGTTTGAGTTACCCATGTACAATGGAGAAGTTGATGTCGATAATCTTGACAACTGGGTAAGGAAAATGGAGGTCTATTGTGGTGTGCAATAGATCACTGAAGATGAAGTCAAAATCAGACTTGCATCGCTTCGTTTAGCAGGCACAACATTGATCTGGTGGCAGAGTAAGTTACCGAAAGGCACTTAGCATATCGGTAAGATTTTTCTATCATGGTTTGATTTTATTACTGCACTTAGAGAAAAATTTTATCCATTGGGATATAAGGAAAAATCTTTAACATAATGGCAAGGAC
Source organism: Pinus taeda (assembly GCA_000404065.3). NCBI lineage: Eukaryota > Viridiplantae > Streptophyta > Pinopsida > Pinales > Pinaceae > Pinus > Pinus taeda. The sequence goes on along the minus strand of APFE031451669.1, from coordinate 9,592 downwards.
TAAAAGTAAGGAAAGGTCATTCAGTGCAGGAATATACAAATGAGTTTTGTAAGAAGGCATTGATGCTAGATATTCCTTTGTGTACTCAAGAAAATCTAATGAAAGACATAGGAGGATTACCTGAGTATGTTCGCAATACTGTATTTATGTTCAGTCCTACTAACTTGGATGAAGTGGTAGTACAAGCGACTTACATTGAAGCAGGTAATTTGGGAGTTGGGGTATCATCAGAATTGACAGCCAGAATGGAAAGCAAGGGAAAAGGGAAAGTGAAGAAAGTAAACTTCGGCAAGAAGGAGGTTGAAAAATATCTCTTGTAAATATTGCAAGAAAGAGGGCCATGACGAGGATCATTGTTGGCAATGGCATCCCAAAAATAAACCAAAGTGGGCTAGAAAAGGGAAGAAAAAGGTTGCAACAACAATGAAACCATTGTGCCTAGGGTTAGATTCAGGCAATGAGACACAGGTCACATCATTGATTATCACTGGTAAATCCGACAAAAGTTAATGATTCTAACAACTCTAGAGGCAAGTTATTTCATATAAGGGTTGTTATGAAACATACAAAGATCGACACACTGTTGGATAGTGGATCTCAAACTAACCTAATTTCAAAAAAAGCTGTTAAGAAATTGGGATTGAAAACCATAAAGCATCATAAACAGTACACTTTAATTTGGATGAGAAGAAATCATAAATTGTGAGTAACTGAGCAATGCATGTTACCATTTGCAATAACTTCTCAATTTAAGGATAAGGTGACATGTGATGTGGTAAAACTAGATACACGTGGGATGGTCTTGGGAAGCCCGTATTTATATGATATAAAAGCGAGCTTTTGCAGGAAAACTAATCAGTATCACTTGTTCAAAAAAGTAGTTGAATATGTTGTACATTCTCATCACACAAAAGTGATAAATCTCTTTTTATAGTTGAGCAGTTAAAACAAGCAGCTTATGCTAGGAAAGGTGTTGTTGTACAATCTAAAGAACTTAAGCAAGGGATCATTAAAGCTAATTAAAAACAGATAACTTTGCTTAAGGAATCCAAAATTGTACATCAACAAGATTTGTAGCGTGATAAGTTCATTTTTGTTTCAGCTATGAAAGGAAAGTAGGGTATGGTTTTAGCTATGTCAATACTTTTAATGTTTTTAATGGGTTTATTATTTTTTAGTGGTGTCTCGATATTAACAACAAATATGAATGTAGATGTGGGTGGAAAAGGACTTGATATATTCTGTAGTTTGTGTGTTTTGCTGATGATTGCATGGATGAGTAAAGTGTACAGGTTCATAACAGAGTGGAAAGATACCGGACAAGTAGGAAAATGGAACCCACATTGGTCTTATGGAAATTTAGGCTTTTGGTGGTCCAAAAGGTCTAAGAGGGGAGGAAATGATCCGAAATTGATCAATGGATGATCAAGGATCTAGAAAAAGCCTAAAATTCAAAGTTACTAGATTCAAGTGGAAGCAACACCATTGCGTAGATCTCGCTGAAACGACTCCAATGCAACTTGAACAGGTGCATTTGACCTCTGAATGAACGAGGAATTGCTTGTGGAAGTTTGAGACGAAACAATGTTTTACTGCTCGACACATGGCGAACGTACACGTCTAACTCAGTGGTAGATCTCTAGCTTTGTTATAGTGGTAGTATCTCAAGTTTGGTTGCAAGGTGAAATAATAGGTTAAAAGGTGATTTTTACATGGTGATGGCATGTATCTATTAAAATGTCATTTTTAAAAACAAAAACCATATATTAAAATGCACACATAACATATATTAAACATGTAGTGTGCATTTGATTTATAAAACAATGGAATGGGGCATATGTTATAAACCATGTCAATGACATATGTTATGAAGCTATGGTGGTGGATTAATATTAAAGTGTGAAATCATATGGTAAGCGATGCTCACAAACAACAAATGTAGCGGTTGAAGAAATTTATGGTTTAACACCATCAGATGCCACGGGATGTGCCGTTCCACTGTGTTCACACTTGCCACGCAGTTCCACCACTCCACCATGTTCACATACTATATTTGATGTGGATGTAATGTTCTTGCCACAGGCTCTAATGTGATTCCATCACCACCGAGAATGTTCTACTACATTTAATACGTAGTTCAACAATAATGCCACGGTCTGCAGCTCTATCGACCGCCCATAATATGCGATTTGTTATGTAATGTTTTGTGCACATGTCAATAGGTTATGTTTCTATGCTATGTTTAAGACGTAGTTCCACCATAACCGCAATAGTTCCACCACTCCACTATATACTAAGTTTGGGGAAACCATATAAATGTGCCGGAGTTAAAACACAGTATATGGTTGATATGTGCATAGTTTCCATTGCACTGAATGTAATATATGGTGTGGTTCTAAACAATATTGTATATGGTTATAACAATGAGAAATGTGATTTAATACATTGCTATGTTTTCCATTAAGGTTAGTCATAAACACTATATATACATGTAATGTAATGCCATGAAGCGTAGAGAGGAGTTGAGAAATGTTGTGCAACAGAGAAGAGTTTTAGTGTAGCTTTGGGGATTTGGAGGCAGAACTTTGTTGGTTTATTCTAGGAGTTGTAAGAGATCTTTTTTTGAGCTGTATGTTGCGTCGGATTTCTAAGGTTGAGCAGAACACAACTGGACCAGCGAGGGATCTTTTTGATGTAGCTTTGATGTATTTTTTGGCTTTGAATTTCTAATATAAAGGCCTCCCCATTCAAGACCAGGGCCCGAAGATGTAGGCTTGAAGATATCCAAACTCCGTTAATAATCTCTTGCATCACTTTTCTTCTCATGGTTTGATATTCTAATATGCTACAAAATTTCTTAACAATTCTTCATGCTTATGTATTTAATGGTGTTTTTAAATCATGCATTAACACTTTCTAACAATGAATAAATCACAATTTCAATTAAATATCTTTTTGGTATCCTTGTAACATAGTTCAGAGGTGTGTATCCACCACATCTCTTCTCAGAGATAAGCTACCATTGCCCGAGCTATCTTATTTCCATTCTGTTTGTAAGCATAGTTCAATATTTTTCTATTAATGAAATGAAGTGTTTTTATGCTACAGCTCTATGTTTATGATTATATATGTAAGTTTTTGCATTCTTGTTTAAGTTATGATCACCACTTCAACCCATTCAACAATGATTCCACCTCACGGTCGAACATCATAAACCATCGCCGTATTGGTCTCTACCCAAGCCTCCCAGGGCTCTAGAGCATTTGTTCATGCCATTTTGTAAAGTCATCCACACCGAAAATAATGAAGTTGTGTTCATCAGAGGAAGTGGGATTGTAGGTGATGAAGCCAATGCCCCATTTAGAGAAGGGACCACTAGAGATAATAAGATTTAGTGGGTCTGGGAGTGTGCACATTTTCTTGATAAAGATTGAGCAAGGATGACATAGTTGGACTACAAGAATATAGTCTTTAAAAAACATTGGCTAGTAGTATCCTATGCACATAATTTTCTGGGCAGTAGCCATTCCATAAAGATGACCGCCACATGCCCTAGCATGGAAATTCTCATTTAAAACATGTTCCACGTCAGCATGAGTGAGGCAACATCGAAGAACGGTATCAACACCATGATGATATAAAGTATCATTCATCACTAAATAGTTTATGGCTTGGTGGTGAATGTGATGATGGTCATCTCTCAAGAGATCTGGGTGGAATTGTTGCATTTGGAGGTAGATAGTAATGTCTCCATACCAAGGTTCGTTTGAGTTGACTAGATAGGCAGATTCATCAAGAAGAGGATGATGGGTTACCTCATCTAGATTGAAAATAGGAAGGTCTACCAATGATTCATCGAAGACTAATGATTTTTTAGCCTTAGGAGTGGCAAAAACCAAATCAAATTGCTAGAGCATAACAATCCATTTGGAATATTCTCCTCCAATGACTTGACGAGATACAATGTGTTTCATGGGATTCTCCAAGGTGATGAGAGTAGTCTATCTCAACAATATATAATGCCAGAAGAAATTGACAACAAAGACAACTGCTAAGGATAACTTTTCCACATGTGAATATCAGAGTTCAAGCCTAGCCAAGCCTTTTGAGAGATAATAGATCGCATGCTCACTAAGATCATCATGGATTTGTACTAACACTAGAGGCAAGTTATTTCATATAAGGGTTGTTATGAAACATACAAAGATCGACACACTGTTGGATAGTGGATCTCAAACTAACCTAATTTCAGAAAAAGCTGTTAAGAAATTGGGATTGAAAACCATAAAGCATCATAAACAGTACACTTTAACTTGGATGAGAAGAAATCATAAATTGTGAGTAACTGAGCAATGCATGTTACCATTTGCAATAACTTCTCAATTTAAGGATAAGGTGACATGTGATGTGGTAAAACTAGATACACGTGGGATGGTCTTGGGCAGCCCGTATTTATATGATATAAAAGCGATCTTTTGCAGGAAAACTAATCAGTATCACTTGTTCAAAAAAGGAGTTGAATATGTTGTACATTCTCATCACACAAAAGTGATAAATCTCTTTTTATAGTTGAGCAGTTAAAACAAGCAGCTTATGCTAGGAAAGGTGTTGTTGTACAATCTAAAGAACTTAAGCAAGGGATCATTAAAGCTAATTAAAAACAGATAACTTTGCTTAAGGAATCCAAAATTGTACATCAACAAGATTTGTAGCGTGATAAGTTCATTTTTGTTTCAGCTATGAAAGGAAAGTAGGGTATGGTTTTAGCTATGTCAATACTTTTAATGTTGTTAATGGGTTTATTATTTTTTAGTGGTGTCTCGATATTAACAACAAATATGAATGTAGATGTGGGTGGAAAAGGACTTGATATATTCTGTAGTTTGTGTGTTTTGCTGATGATTGCATGGATGAGTAAAGTGTACAGGTTCATAACAGAGTGGAAAGATACCGGACAAGTAGGAAAATGGAACCCACATTGGTCTTATGGAAATTTAGGCTTTTGGTGGTCCAAAAGGTCTAAGAGGGGAGGAAATGATCCGAAATTGATCAATGGATGATCAAGGATCTAGAAAAAGCCTAAAATTCAAAGTTACTAGATTCAAGTGGAAGCAACACCATTGCGTAGATCTCGCTGAAACGACTCCAATGCAACTTGAACAGGTGCATTTGACCTCTGAATGAACAAGGAATTTCTTGTGGAAGTTTGAGACGAAACAATGTTTTACTGCTCGACACATGGCAAATGTACACGTTTAACTCAGTGGTAGATCTCTAGCTTTGTTATAGTGGTAATATCTCAAGTTTGGTTGCAAGGTGAAATAATAGGTTAAAAGGTGATTTTTACATGGTGATGGCATGTATCTATTAAAATGTCATTTTTAAAAACAAAAACCATATATTAAAATGCACACATAACATATATTAAACATGTAGTGTGCATTTGATTTATAAAACAATGGAATGGGGCATATGTTATAAACCATGTCAATGACATATGTTATGAAGCTATGGTGGTGGATTAATATTAAAGTGTGAAATCATATGGTAAGCGATGCTCACAAACAACAAATGTAGCAGTTAAAGAAATTTATGGTTTAACACCATTAGATGCCACGGGATGCGCCGTTCCACTGTGTTCACACTTGCCACGCAGTTCCACCACTCCACCATGTTCACATACTATATTTTATGTGGATGTAACGTTCTTGCCACAGGCTCTAATGTGATTCCATCACCATCGAGAATGTTCTACTTCATTTAATACGTAGTTCAACAATAATGCCACAGTCTGCATCTCTATCGACCGCCCATAATATGCGATTTGTTATGTAATGTTTTGTGCACATGTCAATAGGTTATGTTGCTATGCTATGTTTAAGACGTAGTTCCACCATAACCACAATAGTTCCACCACTCCAACATTCACATACGATTGGTTTTGGTTTTAACTATATACTAAGTTTGGGGAAACCATATAAATGTGCCGGAGTTAAAACATAGTATATGGTTGATATGTGCATAGTTTCCATTGCATTGAATGTAATATATGGTGTGGTTCTAAACAATATTGTATATGGTTATAACAATGAGAAATGTGATTTAATACATTGCTATGTTTTCCATTAAGGTTAGTCATAAACACTATATATACATGTAATGTAATGCCATGAAGCGTAGAGAGGAGTTGAGAAATGTTGTGCGACAAAGAAGAGTTTTAGTGTAGCTTTGGGGATTTGGAGGCAGAACTTTGTTGGTTTATTCTAGGAGTTGTAAGAGATCTTTTTATGAGCCTTATGTTACGTCGAATTTCTAAGGTTGAGCAGAACACAATTGGACCAGCGAGGGATCTTGTTGATGTAGATTTGATGTATTTTTTGGCTTTGAATTTCTAATATAAAGGCCTCCCCATTCAAGACCAGGGCCCGAAGATGTAGGCTTGAAGATATCCAAACTCCGTTAATAATCTCTTGCATCACTTTTCTTCTCATGGTTTGATATTCTAATATGCTACAAAAATTCTTAACAATTCTTCATGCTTATGTATTTAATGGTGTTTTTAAATCATGCATTAACACTTTCTAACAATGAATAAATCACAATTTCAATTAAATATCTTTTTGGTATCCTTGTAACATAGTTCAGAGGTGTGTATCCACCACATCTCTTCTCAAAGATAAGTTACCATCGCCCGAGCTATCTTATTTCCATTCTGTTTGTAACCATAGTTCAATATTTTTCTATTAATGAAATGAAGTGTTTTTATGCTACAACTCTATGTTTATGATTATATATGTAAGTTTTTGCATTCTTGTTTAAGTTATGATCACCACTTCAACCCATTCAACAATGATTCCACCTCACGGTTGAACATCATAAACCATCGCCGTACTGGTCTCCACCCAAGCCTCCCAGGGCTCTAGAGCATTTGTTCATGCCATTTTGTAAAGTCATCCACACCGAAAATAATGAAGTTGTGTTCATCAGAGGAAGTGGGATTGTAGGTGATGAAGCCAATGCCCCATTTAGAGAAGGGACCACTAGAGATAATAAGATTCAGTGGGCCTGGGAGTGTGCACATTTTCTTGATAAAGATTGAGCAAGGATGACATAGTTGAACTACAAGAATATAGTCTTTAAAAAACATTGGCTAGTAGTATCCTATGCACATAATTTTCTGGGCAGTAGCCATTCCATAAAGATGACCGCCACATGCCCTAGCATGGAAATTCTCATTTAAAACATGTTCCACGTTAGCATGAGTGAGGCAACATCAAAGAACGGTATCAACACCATGATGATATAAAGTATCATTCATCACTAAATAGTTTATGGCTTGGTGGTGAATGTGATGATGGTCATCTCTCAAGAGATCTGGGTGGAATTGTTGCATTTGGAGGTAGATAAGAATGTCTCCATACCAAGGTTCATTTGAGTTGACTAGATAGGCAGATTCATCAAGAAGAGGATGATGGGTTACCTCATCTAGATTGAAAATAGGAAGGTCTACCAATGATTCATCGAAGACTAATGATTTTTTAGCCTTAGGAGTGGAAAAAACCAAATCAAATTGCTAGAGCATAACAATCCATTTGGAATATTCTCCTCCAATGACTTGATGAGATAGAATGTGTTTCATGGGATTCTCCAAGGTGATGAGAGTAGTCTATCTCAACAATATATAATGCCAGAAGAAATTGACAACAAAGGCAACTGCTAAGGATAACTTTTCCACATGTGAATATCATAGTTCAAGCCTAGCCAAGCCTTTTGAGAGATAATAGATCGCATGCTCACTAAGATCACCATGGATTTGTACTAACACTATATCAATGGAGGATGGTGAGGCTGCCAAGTATAAGATAAAGTGACACCAATAGTTGGGAGGACTAAGCAATGGGGCATATGTGCGTGCCTCTTTCAAGGCATCAAATGATTGTTGGGATTTCTTATCCCACAACTAACGGTTGAGAATCAAAATATTCTACCAAGAAGGTTCTCCTTCTTCAGGTGACCCACTTCTACCGCTACTTGGAGATACGAGGACTTTCAAGCCTTCAAGCTGGCTCGGTATGTCTTCAGGAGGTTGACCCTGAATACAGGGTTTCCAAAGCGCTTTTTCCAACCAGGGCTTCTAGGACTAGTAACTCAACCCACCAAGGGATTCCAGAGTGTTTTTCCAACCAAGGCTTCCAGGACTAGTAACTCAACCCAAGCTGTTACTGGGCTTCTAGAGTGTTTATCTAACCATGGCTTCCAAGAATTAGTAACTAAACCCAAGCTAAAGGAAACACGAGGACCAACTAGAAAAGTAAAGAAATAAACCCACAACACTATGGCTATCCAGGAAATGGCAAGGTTAGGAAACTCCACTGTCAATCTTGGCAAACCACCATGCCAATGATAAATCATGACAAATAAACCACATGCATATGCCATGCATGCCAAAACTAGTGAGGAAAACATACATGCAACTCATTACTTGCAAGCAAAACCCGATGTAGTTGCTAATTTCAATTTGGTATTGTACTTTGCTTCTCTTCCTTTGCCTTCTTTCTCCAAAACTCTAAGTATGCCACACTCCTCCAAGAGTGCTCCAAAAATATTGTATGTGTCCAAGAGTATGAGAGAAAGAGAATAGAGAGAGAGCTCCAAAATTGAACTGACAAAAGTCTGAGAACTGATCCTATGAAGCCTTTTTATTAATGAGGCCTCTATTTTCTTCATTTCCCATTATTTTCATAAATAAATGTTCCAAAATACCATTTTTCCTTTCCAAATAATTTGTCATTGTCTTTTCGAATTTCCTTAGCCATTAACAAATCACCAGTTATCCCCATCACTATGCTTTTTCCCAGCATTCAGCTTGGAATAAACATCCCAACAACTGTGGTTATTATTTTTCCTTTATTAACTTTTATTACATGGAATTTTCACCAGGGTTGTTATAGAACCCTCCCCCTTGGGGGAACACCATCCTCGGTATTCAACAACACCTACAGCCAACAAGGCTTCTGTAAGAAAAACATACTACCCATGGAGCTTTATAAATTAGCTCATTGCAGTATTTACAATGATCATCCTGTTGAGAAGCAAACCAATAGGACAACATAATAAGTAGAACATCATAATGACATGAAAACCATATCGCTTATTGAATATTTATAACATATCTCATGGTGGTTTTTACATCTGTATACATATGTACATATACCAAACATAACCAAAACATGTACCAAAACATCCGCTCAACCAATGAATAAGCAAGGGTACATAGCCCACGTCTGATCCACCATCTCCCATGTAGATTCATTGGGCCAAAATTGCTTCCATTGCACTTTAACCTACTTGATTGCTCATTTCCAGAGCATGAACACCTTTCTCTGCAATATACAATGTCGTTCCTACTGGAACTATCCTTCTGGCTCCACCTGCAATACAGACCAGTCAATCATATGATTAACATCTTTAACATACTTCTTAAGCAATGACACATGGAAAACATCATGGAATTTCATTATCGAAGGTAGTGCAAGTTGATAGGCTATTGGCCCAATCCTCTCAATATTCCTGAAAGGTCTAAAAAACCGGG
>APFE031451667.1:19189-60016 GCA_000404065.3 Pinus taeda | reverse complement strand
CAACTCTTAAAGGATAACCTCATTTTGGCACAGAATAGAATGAAACAACAGGCAGATCAACATCGCAGTGAAAGAAGTTTTGATGTAGGTGATTGGGTATTCTACGGCTACAACCATATAAGCAAATGTCCCTCAAGCAAGCTAAGAAGGATAATAAATTATCACCAAAGTATTATGGTCCGTACAAGGTGTCGCAAAAGATTGGTACTATGGCATACAAATTGGAGCTTCCTGCAGCTTCTCGATTGCACCCAGTTTTCCATGTTTCATGTTTAAAGAAGGTTGTAGGCGACAAGCTCCCAGTTCAAACAATATTGCTAGAACTTGACGAGGAAGGAAAAATTTATATTGGAACCGGAAGCAGTCACAGAAACAAGAACTCGACAACTACGAAATCATTCAATTTCAGAGTATCTTATCAAGTGGAAGAACTTATCCGCTGAAGATTCCACATGGGAGGATGAGAATTTTATGCAGAAGTATCCAGAACTACTCAAGCGTTGAGGACAACACTTTTTTGAAGGCGAGGGGCATGTTGGGTCCCTATAATACTAGTGATTACCCCATTACTATTGTAGTTATACCCCTTATTAATATTGTTGTGCCCCTATTGCCCCCATATTGTTATTACTGTGCCCCATAGAATCCCTCTATTGTTATTTTTGTGGATTTATATTATTATCATTAGGTCGGCTGGATTATATTGTGACTCCTTAGACTCCTATATATAGAAAGGAGGTTTTGTCATTTGAATCATCCAAGAATTGTTCATTTATGTAATGTAAAGGAGGTTTCCCCCTCAAAGAGGCTGAATTCTAAGGCGTTGATCTATCTTTTCTTGCGCTGGTTTCATAACAGAAAATTTCTAACTATTTGAATTGGTAGGAATTAGAGGAAGGAAAGAAAGCAGGGTTGCCCAAGATCAGCGAATCCCACAAAGAAATACTGTTTAATAAGTGGGATACACAAATCAAGATGGCATAATAGGCAGCAGAAGAAGCAGCGATAGCAGCAAGCAATGCCATTTACTGTGTCAATGAAAATCTACATAGAGCAAACCTGATATCAGAAATCACTCTAGTATTTCTCCCAAAAACACAGCAACTGCAGACATCTTGGAGACAGAAAGTTGAAGAAAAGGTAGAGTCAATAAAAAAGTTAACCAAATTAAATTGGGATACTTACTAGCAACACTTGGTGAAACCACACAGTCAGTGTATGACTCTGAAATGCCTTACAAATTCCACCGAGAAGATAGCGCCAACACTTATGATATGTGGTGACGGGGCATATTGTTAAGACACTCTACAATGTGAAGGTCACTAGTTCAAAACTCTATGGACAAAAATCCAGTCACGTTAAGGACTTGTTGTTGGCTTATGGGGGCCTAACCCACGTTCAGAGTTATTTAGCCAAACAAATCCCTACACTACTGGTCCTTTTGGCATAAGCTCGCAGAGCGTAGACTAAAGTCTCACGCGAAGCAGTATGGGGGGATGCTGGAACCAAGTTTCCGCACCCTTGAGATGGTTCTGATGTTGGTTTAGTCCAACTATACCTGGCCTCGCATAGGTTGCTTGGTGCTATGTTCCACCCTTCGGTACCCTCGCGAAGTGTCACAATCGTCTTTCGCACAGACCTAACTGGGGGCTGAGATGCTTTCGTGCTGATATGGCAGCGAACTGCGCTATTTCCCAACCTAGACTAAATATCTTACTTATCTTATTAACAAATATTAATTATCTTCGCGTAAATATATTTCTACTTGCATTCACTTAATCAAAACAATTATACACATTCATGCATCATATAAGCATTAGAAGTGAAATTCATATCCAATATAACAGATGCGTAAACAGGAAATAAAGACGTAGAATTGATATAAAATTCTCTTTATTAATACTTCCAGATGATTACAGACTCAACTCGCCCTGCACACTTAGTTGCAGGGGTCTGCGCACTTAGCTGCAGACTACTAGGCCTCTATGCACTCAGTTGCAAGGGTCCGCGCACTTAGCTGCAGACTACTAGGCCTCTATGCACTTAGCTGCAGAGCTTGTACCTATGCTACAACCCAAAAGTTAGACTTAAACTTCGGATATGACTCACTTCTTCCTCATTCTTCTATTCATTTTTTCCATTCCTTAACTACTTAGAGCTTCACTCTATTTATACAATCCCATGGTCCGCGAACCATGGGTAGATATTCTACAGCTGACATTACATTATCAAAATAAGGGTGGATAACCCTATGACTCTTTAACAACTACGCTCTCCATGCCCACAAAATGTGGAGTCTTTACATTAGAATTACAAAATCAAACCAAATTATGGGCTCTAAGCCCCAAAACTTCCCTTGGGGGATCCTACACCCAACAGCCCCCCAGCAAAAACATCGTGACTCACCCTTGAGTCACTCTGCAGGTGCGGAGATCTTAGCGTGAAGACCTCCCAGCTCTGTTTGGATAGCTGCAAGTTCAGCAGCACACTGAGTGGATGCATGTTGGACTTCCTCTACATGTTGTTCAGTGATCGTTGTGGCTGAATTGCTGCCCTGAATCCTCTCTTGAGTTGCTTGCAGCTGTGTGAGCTTCACTTCAATAGAGGCTGTAATTATATAGGCCTCATCGATCCATGGCTGTAGGCACGCTTTCAATACTACCTCTTTATGCTGAGCGACATCCACTTGTTCCTTGAGCGCCTTGGCCTACTGCATCCTTGCAAGCCTCTGTGTAAGGGAAACCATCTCTGTGGTCCCTTTTACCTTGTCGTACTTCTGCTATAGCTCGCATGCCTCTATCTCTAGGTGCTCTATGTTCGGGTCCTCCTGCAGGGTGGTTAGGACCTCAAACGACTAGTCGAACAGCTTCATGCAGTCTGTCACTGAACTGTAAACCGTCCCCATTGCTTTTGTGATTGTGGTGGTACGCTATTCTCTAGCCTCCGGCAGAGTTGAAGGCTGAGCCTTCAACTATAGTTCTGCTATCTGAAGGTTCAACTCCAGCTGAACCCTGGACATTTCTGCTCTTGCGTTGCATACCCTGTGGCTAACATACGTACGCGTGCCTCCACAGGTTCCTCGACTTGGATGGCTAACTCCGAGACCATCTAGCAAGCTTCCTCCACAACTTGCACTATTTATTTGTTCTGGGCCATTGCCTCATTGCACTGTAGGCTCAACTACTCAATGTTGATGCACTGCTCGCTTATTACCTGTATAGCGCAACTCTCTCTGGCCCGAAGTTCTAGAGTGATTCCATCCTACAAGAGATAGAGTGTCTCCCGAGGGATCATAGACATGTTTAACTTGACCCCTTTCAAACTGCTGACCATAGGATTGTTAGCCTCATTCTTCGTAACGCGTGCTTCATCTGGTAGCACTATTTTGTTGGTCACCCTAGCGCGCAGCATTTCCTTGGCAACTGAAGTGCTGACTGCGAGGCTGGTGGACACTTTGTCATCCTGTGGAGTGTGCACCTACAACTCCTGTATATGTGTCTAGAGAGACCCCAATACCAATTGGTGTTGTTACTCAAATTGCTAGAGGGCCTCCATGGTGACATCCCTCACCGTTTCACCAATATCATGTAAGTCCCCTTTAGTAAGGGTGATAGGATCGAAATATGTCTTCGGGGCCTTCATTTTCTTTCATGGCCCTACCTGCTCTCATGGTCACGAACATTTTAGCTGGGTGGATGTTGTCTATGGGTTCGCGCCACCTTGTTCTGTATAGGTCTTTGGTTCGGGCGAAGGTGACTTCTAGCCTTTGCACTCTTCTTTTGTTATTTTCTGTTGCTTCGCCAACTGTGCAATGTTGCCTGCCACTTGGGCCTTTGCCGCTGCTTCCTCTTTCCTGTACTTTTCCGCTAGCTGTGCCATCTGCAGTTTTGTATCCTCCTTCTTCCGCTGCGTGACATACTTCTCTGCTTCCACCACGGAGTGAGCTGGAGTGCGCCACTCCAGCGGCCAAGACTCAAGGACCACGAAAATTACATCATCGGTCATCAAGTATGGTAACTCATGCGACGTCTTCATAGGGTCCTTCGGCGCCTTAATGAAGATATGGTGGAAGTCAGATTTGAACTACACAAAGATCTACAAACTGTTGTAGATAGTGGGCGATAACTGCGGCTTGGGATTAATCCCCATCTCAATGTGAGCACCCAAAATATCTTTCTCTCCCTCATCCTTTGTATGTCCCTGATTGCCTACAGAGAAGCATAATTCACTGCCTCTGGAAGGTCCTGCGTGATGGACGAGAATTGGCTATCTTCGGGTAAATCCCATGCCACTAGTACTATCAACAATAGGAGCTATGCATAATGAAATGTTTGCCCTTCTCTTGTGCCTTGCGGTAGTTCATAAGGAAATCACCGCATAGATAGTTTTCCCAGTTCAACTGGACCCCTTCTACGCATTGTGCAGCTAGTGGTGTGGGCACCTTATCCACGTGACACTTCCACATCACATTCCCTGCCAATATCTGTGCCATGACCTTGACTGCAGGGTTGTTGATGCTGGAGATGGCGTACCCTTACTTCTTCTTCTCCAACTTAAACTTCTTTTTCATTGCCTCCACGACGGCCAAGTCGTCACTTTTCCCCTCTAAAATATTTGCTAGGTTCTCCCCTATGTAAGGGAGTTGTGTAATCCGATGAATCAGATGGTATGTGATGGGGTGGGCTCCTCCAACCACAAGTACCCATCATGCAGCAAGTAGAGCAGCTGCCCGATGACAAAAATGGTCATTGGGGCGTGGTGGTAATGTGGCACCCAAAGCAGGTTTAACAACCCTGCTTTCTCTATGCCTCTAAGCCATTTGTGTAGCTCTATTTCAATAGTTCCAACCAGCGTGTCCATATTATGTCGCATTAGCTTCGCAGTCGCTGAATGCGGTAATTTCTCATGGTCTGCGAGGTCCCAATATTCGAATTTCAACATAGGAACCCATCCCAGGTGCGCTCACTCAAACACAATATCGTCTGGGAGCAGTGGAGTTTGCAGAGAACTCTTTCTCTCATCTATATCCTTGGGAACCTTGGCTTTACCCTTTCGCAAAGGAACATAATCCGATAGCCTGGTGATAGGGTCCACACCTTGGGTTTCGACTTCCATCTCTACATCCTCCTCCTCCACCCAGATTTCTTCAAATTCTTCCTCCTCATCAGCCTCCAAATTAATGGCCTTCCCCTTTTCCTCCATTGTGACTTTGGTCCTCAGTGTATTTCTAGGTGAGACGCGCATCGGGATCAAGGCTTGCTTATCCTTCTTAGGTCTTGGTGTGCACGTTATTTAGGGACCTCGATGATTATTCTGACGCTCTCTATGGCTTCCACTTCTGTAATTTCCTTTGCGGCTTCCTCAGAAGTCACTACTCCTTTGTCCATGGCTTATTCGGTTGTTGACATAGTGCGATTCCACAGTTCTCTCAATATCACTGGTAGTTGCTCAAATAACAAATTCACTTTCAGAATATCGAATAACTCTCGATTCATGAATACCATAGTGCGCAACAACTCATTTCTCAAATTGCCAAGTGTTGTTTGTTCGACAACCACTTGCAATTTATAACACCTTTTGAATTTGAATTTGATCGTTCCCCCCATATTCGGTCCATTAATGCTAGATTGGCGGCAAATTTTCAATAATCTAGCCCATAAAGTTCACCTTAAATGCCTGTTGCCTGCTCCTTTTGGCCTAAAACCAACCATCAAATCGTGAATAGTGACTGTAATGGTCACTTTCTGGCCGACTTGTGTGCCAGTGCAACTATCCTCTCACTGTTGCGAACCCCATGACACTTTGCTACTGTGCATAGTCCTAACATCACGTAGTTCCCGGGAAAAGTAGTTTATAGTCCCACGCCTCCTTTCAGCTGCCTAGAGTGCTAAGAATGTGCTTCTGTCAGCTAGTTAGATGGCTGAGCCACCTGTTTATGGCGTCAAATGACTGCTATTCACTTTTCCTGGGAAGGGATCTCCATTTAACTTTACGAACTTGTCGAAGGCTCGAAAAATCGGGACTCCAACAAGGGGGATAACGACCTAGTTCAGACCTTAGGACAACTCCTTTTCCATTTGGAATAGTGGCTTCAACTAGGGATGATGGGACTAGTTTCCCAATCTATTATGATGTTCGTTCTAACGGGATGATGTTTTTCTTTTCTGGGTTTTATGGGGTGAACACTTATTCTAAACTTAATCTATCTTCTAACTATCATATGCAATCTATCATAATCAAAGAAAACATCTAACTTTAAAACTATCCCAGGAGTGATGTTTATATATGCGATCTAAAATGATTTCTGAAAGTAATTGATAATAAAGATCATTTAATCACGATAAGAAGAGAATCCATTTAATAATGATCGTTTTGATATAACTCCTTGATAAGATCAAAACCATATTTTATTAATGATTGCCAACTAACTCATTAATTAACATTAACGCACATAACCGGGCCTCAGTTTATGAAAAAAAGCTTTCTCGAACAACGAGCCCTACAGATCTGTGATAAGGCGATTTTGCGATTTGCTTCACAATATCGCAGATCGCAGTATCACAGATCGCAATATCGCAATATCACAACATCGCAATATCGCAATATCACAATATTGTTGCATGTGGTAATCATCCGTCAATGTGTTTTCTGCGAAATACAATTCGCGAGATGCACCATCACATATCGGTGGTTTAAGGCATTTAAGCGTAAGTGATGTTTAAGGCATGCGATGTGATGAGGGTCTTTTGATGCATGATTTCGCATCGCAATATCGTACTTTTAGAATTCTGCTTGTAAGAAGGCATCCATTACCCTTTTTGCGATGCGATGCGTTTTAAGGAGTGATTTTATTCTAACTTATCATAAAACTTAAGTCTTTTTAGATTTTTCTAGGGTATTCTCCTAAGATTATGATAGTGAGTTTTATTGAAAAAGGAAATACAAGCATTAATCAATTTTTTAAATTTTTGAATAAGGGTCCCCACTTATTTAGTATTAGTAATAAAACGAAATAAGAAGTGGGGTTGTTGCTAGCCACAACACAAGCATACAAACAAATGTCCCTCAAACAAGCTAAGAAGGATAATAAATTATCACCAAAGCACTATGGTCCTTACAAGGTGCTACAAAATATTGGTACTATGGCATACAAATTGGAGCTTCCTGCATCTTCTCGAGTGCACCCAGTTTTCCATGTTTCATGCTTAAAGAAGGTTATAGGTGACAAGCTGCTAGTTCAAACAATATTGCCGAAACTTGATGAGGAAGGAAAAATCATATTGGAACCTTAAGCAGACACAGAATCAAGAATACAAAATCTACGGAATCGATCATTTTCAGAGTATCTCATCAATTGAAAGAACTTACCCATTAAAGATTCCATATGCGAGGATGAGAATTTTATACAGAAGCATCCATAACTACTCAAGCATTGAGGACGACACATTTTTGGAGGAGAGGTGCATGTTAGGTCCCTATACTACTAGTGTAGCCCCTTATTGTTATTAGTGCAACCCCCTTATTGTACTGTTGTGCCCATGTAGTCCCCATATTATTATTATTGTGCCCCATAGAAGCCCAAGATATGAATTAGAGTTGGTCATTGTGGACATGGCTAGGTTTAGTTTTTAGGCAAATTAGCAATCCACTAATTAAAAGTAATCACACGGATCCATGAGAAGCCATTCTAGAGTACCTTGTTCTATTATAGCCAATTCTGAAAGGGTTAAGTTGATAGGTATGGGTTTTCTCATCTAGGTAGAGTCTTGATTGAATATAGTCATGTAACAATCAATAAGCTAAAATTTTGGAAATACATTGTTGGTTGAAAAGGCACTAGATTCATTTATTGAAATATATTTTCGAAAAATATTCCCAAAATATATTTTAAAAATATCATTTTGGGAATCATATACCTTGATTTTTGGATTAAGCTAATGCTTGAAATTTGTATTATGTGGATGTTGTGCCTTTTGATAAGATTTTGAGGTCACTTTAGGAATTACATTCTTTTAATTGGTTAATTTAATTACAGTCTGAGGTAGGGGATGTAGCAACACAATAAATGTTGCATGAGGTGGCTTTTAAGTTGGATATGAAAATAGGCACATGGTTACCAACCTGAACCATTGACTCATTTTGGCCATGAGGTTCAATAAATTTAGTGAACCTCAAAAAATATTTTAGGTTCGACGAACCTTGCGACATAGATTTTGGATAGTGTAAGAAATAAACATCTAAATAATGTGTAGGAAATAGACAACAAAATTATTTTAGATGTCTATATAACAAAAAAATAATTACAAGAATATGAAGAGACTGTACAGATAACAAGAAACATAGCAAGAAGACATCATGAATCATGAACAAGATCCATAGAAAGAAAACATCATTCAATCATGCTTATAACCAACTTATAACCATAATAGAATCCATGACAAACCAGCCATAAGATCAACATAATAACGAGTACATCTGCTCATTGATCACAGTAAGAAAATGACTCATATTAACATGTGCAAACTCCAACCAAGTTAGCGACTTCCATGTACCACTTGACCATGATAGATTGGGTTGAACCAAATCTCTATTTTAGCCAATCACCCCCATGCTTTATTCCAAGCATGAATGTGGGATCATATGGGTTAAACCAAAATAGAACCAACTAGGGTTTACAATGGCCAAACCACCTCAACCCTCAAAGTCGAGGTGGATTTTGCTTCTTGAAAAAGCAAAAAGCAAATTTGGTTTTTGCTTTTTAGTATCTCCAACAAATGTTTAACCACCTTATCTAGTAGCTCCACCTCCACCTCCTCTCTAGTTATTTAGAAAAACATTAATAGAATTGTCAAAAACAAAAATATATTTCTATTTATTAAACATAAAATAATATCAAATCCAATGAAAAGGTTGATTTCTCACCCAATATTGCACGCCTCCAGATCAAAAACTTTGATCTCTGCGACCTGAGAAAGTGCATTTCTCCAATTTTCAATGATGATAGAGTCATATCGCAACTTCTCTACCTATGTTTGAGGGTCATGAGTTTTCTTCTTTGCTAGGTTTTGTAGGTGTTGAGCATATTTTCTCTTTTAACCTGCGCCCACCAAACCTCAGGAGGGCAGGACACCATAAAATACAGGAATAATATGAGCCCCTATCTGCAAAATTTGTAGGAGCTCATCTAGGCACTAATTTGATTCAGCATATCCATGAGAGAAGATCGCCACATGGACATAGGTGATGTTGATAGCATTCTTTATTTGAGGGGGAAAATTGTATCCTTCTTGCATATCCTCCTGATCCAGAAAGGTACTCACTATGTTTGAGAGAAGGCGAACGTAGAGAGACCTGGAAATTTTTTTCTTCATATCAGGACCTCTGTGGTTTATAAACACTTCATACGACTAATTGTTGTTGGAATGATGAGCGGTGGAGGTAGAGATAGTTACAAGGGAGGATGCAACCATTGCAAATTCGAAATCATAAGTAAAAACAATAGGTGGTGATTGTGGATGCTATGGATGCAATTTGCAGAGAAGGAAATAAGTTATGGTTTTAGAAGCTCATAAAAATTGTGGAGAAGATTTGGTGTGCATCGGTATCCTCTATGAAAAAACATTGAATCCTTCCACAATAGTGTATATCCAGTTATTTTATATTTTTAATTTTATTAACAACGACATTGTCCCATACATGGTTGGAATTTGGATTTCTCTTTACCCATCATACAAACTTTTTTTGACGTTTTGGGTCCTTATGCTTCACGTCAATAAATGTTATGTTTAAAAAATTTCCCTTCAAGAATGATGTTCTCATAATAAATTAACCCTTCACCAATAAAGACTTGGTTAAAAAAATACTCTTCAATAGCATAATTATGTTAAACATTTTCACATATTTATCATAAGGAAAAAAACAAAATGAACAATGTTCTTTTTCTCTATGTGGCATTATTATAATTACTCAGTATTGATCAACCACTTTTTTTTTACTTGGAACAAGGATACTACCTAGTAAAATTACAATATTAATTCAAAAAATATATTTAATTATGTTATAGTAGATTAGACTTAATAAACATAGTCTAAATGTTATATGTTATAAAAAAATTCTAGATATATTTTCTAATTAAAATTTTCCAAAATATGCTTTAAATTTATTAAAATTACAAGAATAATTTATAAATTTATAAAATTAAAATACTAAAAGAAAAAATTCAAAACATCAAATTCATTTCATATAAAAAAAAAACAATTTTAATAATAAAAATAAAAATTATATTATTAAATTTCAAATGCATATTTAGATCTACCAAGTTGTTCAATGCATATACATGTTCTAAATTTGTAGGGATTATGGATCTCAATTTACCATGAGTAGATGAGTTAACAGTTTCATCCCATCATCTTCAAAGAATGCAATATTTGGTTGTACATTTGTTGATTCAATATGATATGAGAAATTCTCTAAATCATCAATGCTTGTTTCATTATGATAATTTAGATTGGGAGGAGAATGAAAGCATGACAGAAGCTCTGTTTGGATTTCTAGGGCCAATATAGGTGTTTCATTCAAATCAAATAAAATTCTATGCTTTTCTGCTAGGTAGTACATTTTCACCCGAAATAGTGTTACTCACCGACATCGCAACATTCAATACATGTTTACTACAACAAACCTTCCATAATAAATTCCCTACAACAACCCTTCCAAGTATAGACAATTGATTGGCTCACTAATGTACTTGGTGAATACTTAACCAGACATATGATTTGTAGTAAATGTTCTAAGTCAATTCCAAGTGGAGTCGAAGCATGATCATGGGGTAGAAACAAAATATATTCTGAGATATCTGCAAGGAACCATCCACTATTGTCTGGTACGACAGAAGGAATGATATCCACCTAATTGGAAATACAGTTTCTGACTAGGGAGGTAGTGAGAAAGATCAAGGAGCACTACAGGAGAATGTTTTAGTTTGGGATCTTCCACGGTCTCATGGATGAGCAGAAAGCAAGATACAATTGCTTTGAGTAGTGTTGAGGCTGAGTATATTGCAGCCTATGAAGTAAGCAAAGACGCGGTTTGGTTAAGGAAGTTGTTATCTGACCTATTTGCAAGACCTATGGACCCTATAGTGATACATTGTGATAACACTAGTTGTATATGATTGTCTGAAGACCAAATATTTCATGGAATGACAAAGCATATCAACAACAAGTATCACTATATTTGGAAGCTAGTACAAGATGGTGTGTTGTAGCTACAATATATCTCCACTCATGAGCAGGTAGCTGACATACTGAAAAAATCTCTTCCTCAAAAGAAGCTTTTGTATTTGAGAGACAAGCTTGGTTTGGTCAATGTATCCTCCCTGGTTGAGAGGGAGAGATAGGAACATCATTCTTGTCTCCACTTAGGAAGACAAAATAGAGGATTGGGTAAGCATATGGCATATGATACTCATTGAGGATGTGGTAGGGAATCCAAGATGAGAGTAGTCATGGATAGATAGTCTTTGAGGACTGGCTATCCAAGATAATAATATTCTAAAGAAGGGCATACTCAGTGAACACTGGAGTGGAGTATGTAACTTGAGAGACAATGATGATGTTGTCTATAAATCATTGGTCTCTCTAGCATTGTGCTATGATCTTGTGGAGAGATAGAGTTGTCATTCAAGGCCTTGCTATGTGACAATCCTAGTTGGTATGATGCTAAGCAGATGGGTTACCAATCTGATTCTTCTTATGAGATATCTTTAGATTGAGAATGTCCATGTGCTATTTATGAATACCTCCCTCGTTAAGAGGGAGTGTTGCAAATTGTGTAACTAGGTTTGGTCTTCATAAAGGTAAAATGTATTTTTGATTCTTGTAAAGTGTAAAATGAAAGAAAATTATTATTATTATTTTTGGAGCATGGGTTTCATGCTCAAGGTATTTTATTTTATAGGTCAAGCACACATTGAATGCTTCTAGGGTTTGTCCTAGGTCAATAAGTCAAAAGAGTCATTGCCATAAGTTGAAGACCCCCATTGGGCACATTATAACTTGTAAAGAAAATTATTTGTGTCTTAAAAAGTGTCGAGATACCCTCCAAGACCAAGTCATCCTCGAAGCTGGCAAGTCAGCCTAAAAGGAAGAGCTACATCCACCTTAAGAGCATATATGTAGGAGGGGAATCGTCCTCCTTGAGACACATTCACTCATCTCTCATTATAACAAGGAAGAAGGAAATAGAAGGCAATGAAGAAGGAAGAGTACGAAGAAGATCTTTGCTTAGGCTATTTATCTCTCACAAATTCTAAGGAGAACTAGGGTTTCTGCAACAAATCTAGGGTTTCTATCTACAAGTTCGATCTTGGAGAAAAGAAGGAAAGTAGGTAAAGTGAAGGTCACCATGAGTCATCCTCAATCTCCGGAGGTGAGGGAAAAGTAAGAGAAGGTCAAAGAAAGTGACAAAAGGTAGACTAAAGCTAACATGTGTGGCAACAACAACTATTGGGGGGGTCAAAATTTCATATCTGCATTAGAGGCCTAAATTCTACAGCTCGAGGTCGAAGAAGTGTTATTGGAAGAGATTTTGATTGGGTTTGACTAGATCAAGGTTAGCACATCATCTAAAGAGGTTGGTATTGGTATTGGAGGTTTCTGAGGTTAGCCTTAAGGTCTTTGAATTTATCAATTAAATAATCTATAAGGAAGAGAAGAGCTTTGCCATTTTTTCTCTCAAGTGGAGAGGTTTTGGCCTTGGCTTACCGCCTATATTATGTGTTCTTGTTCTTCTTGATCTTTGTAGTTGTTTAATGATACACACATATAATAATAAGTAACAAATATACTAAGTAAAAAGACGTCACACACATTAATCAAGTAAAGAGAAATCATTATAATCATTTCCCGATAGATTCCTCAACATAGACTGTGTACCCCATACCGACAGAACAATGCGCCTGATATTCAAAACTCTTGTCGAACTAATCCAATGTCATGTCAGTTATCTGGAATTGATACGTCAAATGGGCCACTCTATACCGATAGAAGGAAGCATGAGAGAGATAACACTCCTATCGCACAATCTAGGTAGACTGTCGATTATACGATGACTAAATGTCAAATTTTCCCGTCAAACTAAACTAATGAATTGTCGAATATTTGATAGCACATTGTCGCAATTTTGCAAGTCTGGGGTGACAAAAAACAATGTGGGACCTGTTGAATATTCAACAGTTTGTGTGTCATATATCCAATGAATTAGAACATCGCAAAAGTGACTTCAAAACATCGATTTTTTTATGACAATTTCAACAAATTTTTTTGTCATATAATCGACATCTGTACCGGAGAATATCGGACATTAACTAAAGTGTCGACTAATAGACACAATTCCATCAACAAATTGTTGAGCACTAATGTATCGAATAATTGACGACAATAAGTTGCATATCTGATGAATAGTCGTCGTAATACTATAAAGACAAATTTACTGAAAAATCTTTCTATTTTTCCCGATTTTGGGTTTCCAGGGTAAAATATCTATGTTAATGTGTGTGTCTTCCATTGTATCTTTTTTATTTCATTAAGAATCTATTTCCAACAATTAATTCTATAGGGTTAAAACATACATGGAAAACCCTGAATTTAATTGATTGGCCTCAAATAAAGTGTTTCTTTGGCTATCAAATTAAGAAAGACTCCATCCTTGCATTCTTGTTTTTCTATATCTAAATAAATTTTGTGATATACATACTTTTCAGTTTTCCAACATTAGGATCCAAATTTTGATAATTTATAGATTAAAGAAATTCTTAGATTTTGGATCCTCCAAATGTCTAGATTATTTATATTAACATAAAAGAACCATAAAGAGATGTAAAAGGGAAAAAGTTTGAAATATGTGGCACAATTTGATGGATCTAACCCATCATATTGTGAAAATTATCAGGAAAAGAAGATTTGTGTGATGAGAGACATATATTTGAGTATCTAGATTCTATCTATTGATGATCAAAAGACATATTTACAAAATGAAAGGGTGGATAAATGAGAAATTTAACCATTTATGGACACAAAGTACAATAGAGTGTGCACAAATAATGAAGTTGAAACAAGATAAAGGAGAATCTTCAAAAAGCCTTAGAACCTACATCAAATATGGAGGAAAATAGTAGCCATAGTTATCCTACAAGTAATCATTGAAAGAATAAAGCTCAATATTCCAAAATTGATCCAATAGAGCCAGTTAACAAGTAATCAAAACATAATAGCACGATGGATGAATATCTGGCAACACTTAGTTTTTTCTCCTAAATGTTAGAAGAGTCAAATTTTATTTTTGGAAATTCAGACCTAAAATATTATTAAAATAGAAAATATAGTTAGCAAAAGATTTTGTTTTAAGGAAAACTAGAGCGCAATGCCAAAATATGCCATAGACATAGATTGGACTACTCATATTTTATCTATTGATGAGAAAAAAGCTTATTTACAAAACAAAAAGGTGGATATGAAAAATTTATCAATTGATGGATATAAAGTACAATAGAGTGCACAGAGAATGAAAAAGATAAAAGATAAAGGATGATCTCCAAAAACTCAGAACCTACATCAAATGTGGAGGAAAATGGTTAGTTATAGCTATCCTTGAAGTAGAATATAGCTCAATATTCTAGAATTGATTTAATAGAACAAGTTCATAGGTAATTAAAAAAATAAAATGGTGATTTATAGCTATCCTTCAAGTAATCATTGAAAGAATATAGCTCAATATTCCAGAATTGATTTAATAGAAGAAGCTTATAGGTAGTCAAAAAAGAATAGCACGATGAATGTATATTTGGCACAATTATTATTTTATATGCTAAATGTTAGAAGAGTCAAATTTTACTTTTGGAAATTCATGCCTATAAAATTGTTGAAATGACTAATAGAATTACCAAAATATTTTGTATTAAAGAAAAATAAAGCTCAAGACCAACGGGTCTAGATTTTTTTTTGAAATCAAGACTAAATCTTTTAAAGAATAGTAAAAGCACACTAATAAATTGTAATTACCCATTTTTAAGATTCAATTTTTTCAATTTGTATTAATTTGTAAACCTTCTAAGTTATTGCGTCCTTTTTTGGATATCCAAAGAATTTTTAGTCTATGTATTTGAGACCTTGGCTATATAAATAAAGCTTTGAAGATAACAATTTGATATTACTTCCCCTATTGTAAACATGCTTTTATTGATTTGATGAATGTATAAGATTTCATGAATGATACTTGAAGTATCTAATATGAATTTACATTATCATTACAATCACTTTTGTATACTTGTGTCTTCGTTGAAACACATTTTATATTACTACTGAACTCTTTATTCTCAGTATGTATTCATTCTTAACAATTGTAAATTTGTTTGTATTAACATATTCATCTCCTTATTTTTGTTCCTTGTATTTCTCTTTACTAACATCCAACTTGTAATCCTTTTGTTCTTAAACTAGCCTAAGAGTTTAGTTATTAATAAAATTGATATTATAGATTAAGGAATTATGAGTTATATTAGTATCTTGGCTTAGTTTCCTAACCAATACATCTCAAGGAACAAAATGTTGATTTGGTGTTGAAATGGTAGCTTACATGGTAGTTTAGGGAACACAGTGGTCATAGGCTCACAAACATGTGCACATGTCTAAAAAAACAAGCATGTATGTGTGCACGCACATTCCTATACACCCCATTGCCACTTCTTTTACCATCAAATTTATGTGATCACCATATATAATATCATAATTTTGAGCAATGAGATGGCTTCAAATCCATTTTTCTTTAAGTTTAGTTATCTAAGGCTCCTTCCAGCAATGATCTTCAGTAAATATTCAATATCTTTTTTGCTTCAACATTACAGAAGAAATTAGGCATAAATAAGTGAAGTTACAAATTGCGCAACCTTTTAAGCGTGGAAAATATTCACATTATCAAACCTTGCTACTTTGTTGAAAGAGATACTTAGCCATACGAAGCATACCTTTTACAATTTTTTGTACACACACACACCAAAAACAATGATATATCTTTACTTTGGCTGTACAAAATGTAAAAAGACTTAATCAATTTATAAATCCACTATGTTAAAGCTTAATTTTATCGAAAGTAGTTAAATATAATTTATATTGTTATGAATAAAGCGATGCACTTTTTTTTGTCAAGTCATCTTAGTTCACAGAGATTACATTAGGCTTGACCTATGGCCTGATAAACCACAACCCAGGGGCATCTAAGATGTCAAAATCACCTCGACGTCGCACCCAGCCTAGGCCACACCAACCCTTAACATGGATGAAAACCAATGAACCATCATAAAACCATGTACTTTAAAAAAAATTAAACACAAATTAAAATAATAATAACAACACATAATTAATAAATAAAAAATAAATAAATATTTTTCAAAATATCAACTAATGAAAAATATAAAATATTTAAAAATACAAATGCTTTAAATATAAAAATTAAATTATTAAAATCACAACCATTATAATAAATATCATAACAATAAAACAAAATAATCATAACCATAAACATAAATAAATATTTATAATATAAACTTGGGAAGCAAACCCACTTTTCAACATGATTTTGATCTCTAAAATGTCACACTTGTATCTCAACTAAAGTTATAACATTATGATAACCTTGTATCAATATAGAATAAATATCCACTCGAAAGAGTTCGTGCTCTCAACAGCCTCTCAAGTACTTCTTTGTATTCTTTCTTGACACCTTCAGCTAACCTTTTAGTAATTTTATAAATACATTTCACTAACTTTTTGAGGATTTTGTAAATACCTTTCACTGACTTTTTATAACTCAGAAGGAGATAAATTCCCTTCATCTCATTTTACTCCACAAAAACATTAATTAATTATTCTCTTATCTGCATGACAAATTCAAATTGACCATAATTCATGATCCCATGTGCCTTCCCGAGGTCCGTATCAGCACCAAACTGAACACAAGCCTCACAGAGGGAATAAGATGCAACGCCTTTGAATCCACCCCAAACACAAACATAATGCAATCACAAAATGAATTGTGAATGAATGGCACACCATGAAGCTCTCAATGCTTCTTGCACGATTTGTTGCATCATCTAGTGAATGCAAAAATACACTACATAACCTAAACAGAAATCATCCTTCAGATTAACATAGAGGTAGGGAACCCATGGGCGTAGGGCGCAGAAGGCGTTGCGGGGATCTGTGGTGTTGCGCTTGTCGTTGAATGCCAAGTTCAGCCCGACAGCCACTAGGGTGGTTGCGATGTGGAGACTGCACTTGACCTTTTTTTCCCTTATTTTGTCCATAGGAGCCAACACGAAGGGCAGATTAAAGATATGATCTTCCAGGAACCGACCCTCCTCCGCCATCTGCCTGCCCGCGAACATTTCCATGGTTGTCCCGAGGGAATGGCTGATGATCCACATGTTCTGTTGCCCGCGATCGAAACTTATTTCTTCACCATGTTGAATTTCCTCCAAAACTAGGCTATCGTGTGGAGTGTGTTTCTGAGGATCTGGAGATCCAACCTGAGGTTTCCAGCGAAAGGCCACTCTAAAGGCCACCACAATCGTTACTCTAAAGGCCACCACAATCTTGGGCATTCCCTACAAGTGGAACTAGAAGCCCACAACTTTCTTGCTCCATTTTTATACAACATCGAAAATGCAGCTGCCCTTAGCTAATTCTACCAGCAGTTGAAGAAGCTTGAAGTTGAAAAACCCCCACCACTTCTTGGCCAGAGAATCGCGATTGAACCTGTGGTCCTACCAATCACGTTCCAGGATGTACACACCCTATACCAGACTGGCCGCAATGCATCACCTATGATTTGAATCCAACCTACATTTGAATAATATGAATGAATGAATCAGACTGAATATCATCAAATTTGTTATATTTGCAGCGAATTAATTTGGGATAAAAAATGCAGATACATTGCAATCATTCATGTGATTGAAAATAAACTCAAATTCCAAATTGATGGACTGTGCCGCGCCAACACAATGATTTAATTTCCGCATCCGACGGGACATTGGCAAGGACCCTTTTTCGTTGTCAACTATCCACTCACTAAAGATGCAAATGGAGTCGAAAAGAGGAGTCTGGAAAATCAAAAGACCCTGTAAAGTTCGCCATGTTGTGTATGGGAATGATTCCTTTAGCATGTGTAATGTATGATCATCCATGGAAATGTCACATCATTCTCCAAAAATTCATATTATAGACTACTCTTTTTTTACAAAGTGGCAAGGATAAGCTACTATGTAGCACTTGTTTATATATTAATAGATATTCATAAGTATGGAAGGATTATTAAATTCATTAAGATGATATTTTTTATTGTTTTTTTTTAAGTTTATGTGGTATTTTTTTATATTTTTAATTAATAATGCCATTAGTCCATACTGTTACGCAACTAACTCGCAAAATAAAAGAAAAGATAGATCAACAACTTCAAAACCAGCCTCTTCGAGGGGGCAACCTCCTTTACATTACACAAATGAACAATTCTTGTACGATACAAATGACAAGACCTCTTTTCCATATATAGGAGTCTAAGAGGTCACAATATAATCATAGCCTACACAACAATAATATTGTAAGGGCACAACAATAACAATAGTGAGCTTCTATGGGGCACAATAATAACAATATGGAGACTACATGGGCACAACAATACAATAAGGACATTGCACTAATAAAAATAAGGGGCTACACTAGTAGTATATGGATTTAACATGCCCCTCTCCTCCAAAAATGTGTTGTCCTCAATGCTTGAGTAGTTTTGGATGTTTTTATATAAAATTTTCATCCTCTTATGTGGAATCTTCAGCGGTTAAGTTCTTCCACTTGATCGTAGTTGTCGGGTTCTAATTTCCATGACTTTTTCAAGTTCCAATATGATTTTTTCTTCCTCATCAAGTTCTGACAATATTGTTTGAAATGGGAGCTTGTCATCTATAACTTTCTTTAATACTAAAACATGGAAAACTGGGTTCAATCGGGAAGATGCAGGAAGCTCCAATTTATATGCCATAGTACCAATATTTTGCAGCACCTTGTAAGGACCATAGTACTTTGGTGATAATTTATTATCCTTCTTAGCTTTATTGAGGGACATTTGTCTGTATGGTTGTAGCCATAAAAATACAAAGTCACTTACATGAAAACTTCTTTCGCTGCTATGTTGATCTGAATGTTGTTTCATTCGATTCTACGCCAAAGTTGGGTTATCCTTTAAGAGTTGGAGAACTTGTTGTTAATGCTCGATATGATATTCCACTACGTGAACCTTAGAAATTTCTCTTAAATATGATGTGATGGATGGTGGATGATATCCATAAAGTTCTAATGCATTACAATATATGCTGGGATTAATTTCTTCTTTCTCTAGGGTTGGACCTTGGTGTATATCCTCTTCTTTTGACGTTTCTTGATCATTTTCTTCTTCCTTTTCACAATCTATGTAAAATAATTTATTCTCAGCACACTTATGACTGTTAATGTATTTTCTATCACAAATGTAACAAAGCCCATTTACTCTTTTTTCCTCCAACTATTGTCGTGTCAACCTTGTAGGATGTGGAAGGCTAGGATCAACAACACTTCCATCTTTATAATTGTGAGTGGTAGACATAATTGTTACCATAATTTTTCTTTCCACTTTTCTGGCCACCCTAAATGCCTTCTCCATTGAATCAGGTCCCCAAAAGTGAACCACATGTTGGACGTTAGCCTTTAAAGTCCCTATGAAGACATAAATCCTATGCTCCTCTGGAATATTATTTACCCTTATATTCAATTTTTGGAAGTCATGAATGTGCTCTGCCATTGAATTTTTTTGTTTGAGAATTATCAATTGGCTAAAGAAGGTGTTTCTCTTTGTATCCTCAAAATGTGCTATCATTTCCTCCATAAAAATGGACCATGTGACAATTTATTTACGAGAGAAAATCCACCGATACCATAAAAACTGAGTGGGTTCTAAATATAAAGTTGCAATACATACCTTTTTTGTGTTTTGCACATTATGTAGATCAAATATTGCTCCATCTGTAGTATCCATGTTACGAGATCCTTGCCATCAAACTTCCTCATATTGATATTTGGAATATGGTAGGTCTTCAATCCAACATTAGATTCGATGAAATAATGATTAACATTTCTTTTGTTCTCATCATGAATTTTGTCTACTACCTTTTCACCATTAGGAAGCCTTTCCTGTAGCAACTTTGTCCAACCTTTCTTCAAACTTTTCATGTATTTCTTCATATATTCCATGTTGCCTTTAAATTGTGCTTCTATACAATAAATATTAGCTTCCATGCCATAGATAAAACCATTTATCTTAAATTCGATCGTATTCTTCAAATCATCCATCCAATTTTTCTTACAAGGTGTTTCTGTTTTCTTGATTCGAGTCATTTGTTTTCTTACTTTTAGGAGCTATATCTAGAAATGATTATAAATCTATAATTTAGGATCTCCAAGTTCTAAAATTTCGTCTTGTGGTATCCCTTTGAGTCCTCTTTCAAACCCCACAAGTATGGTCATGATTGGATTCTCCAAGAAATAGTTATGCTCAATCTCCCACACTGACCTAATTATAGATAGGTTCAGTAGAGCGAACTTGTACGACATTCCATGTGTCACTGGTTTGACCTTCAGCCCTGAAAATGATAAACCGGAAACCAAATTCTTTCCTCTTTCAGTGACTTTTTAAAAATTTGAATTTGATGCTCAAAGAGAAAGGCATGGCAATTTTCTTTAGGTCACTTGTTTGAGATGGAATTCTAGAGCCTCCAAAAACCCTAACTTCCTCAGCTCATATCTCCAAAACTATAGTGAGACAAGATCTAAAATTTAGGCATAAAGTTAATCAATATTTTGGCTCAAATGGATTTTAATTTGAGCATATAAAGATTTGTACAAAAAAAAGTTATAGAGAAAATTCCACAATGACATGTTTCAAGTAGCGAAACCCTACAATTCAAAGCTCTGATACCAAATGTTATGCAACCAGCTCACAAAATAGAAGAAAAGATAGATCAACGACTTCAAAATCAACCTCTTCGAGGGGGAAACCTCCTTCACATTACACAAATGAACAATTCTTGGATGGTACAAATGACAAGGCCTCCTTTCTATATATAGGATTCTAAGGGGTCACAATATAATCAGAGCCTACATAACAATAATATTGTAAGGGCACAACAATAACAATAGTGGGATTCTATGGGGCACAATAATAACAATATGGGGACTACATGGGCACAAAAATACAATAAGGGGGTTGCACTAATAATAATAAGGGGCTACACTTGTAGTATAGGGACCGAACACATACACACCATTCATTTTCAAACACGTTACTCAGACATGTGCTACCATCAATGAATCCCATCGATCTATTTGGGTGCATGTTCAACACACCTTCTAACCCGTCTTTTTAAGTATACATTCTATTATTATATTGATATTATTAAAGATAAAGATAATAATATATTTTATATTATTTATATAAATAACAAAGATTGGTAACAAAGCCTATTCACAAGTGGAACTGAGGAGCTAATGACAGGATGGCAACGGGGTTAGGGTTTCTCTGCAAAGACCGCCGACAGCCCTCTATATCTGTGGTACGACATCACCTGCCCCCATAATAGTTCTGACACCATTCCCACCCCTGTTTCTCCACTACCCTTAACTAGAAACAGGCTCACCACTGGCACACTAGCTTCAGGTGGTTTGTTTTTCCTTCAACCTTCCCTCACTACACCGACATACCTCCATTCTTATTAGCATCAACCTGAAGGTAGTTGTCAGCAGACAATCTAGATAGTTATGCATGAGTTGGTTGATTATTCCGCAAATCCTTCGGAGGATGTGCCCATCTAGAAAAAGCCCAGGATCATAGCGGCAGGTTACTTTACCTTCGAAAGTGAGCTCTCCAATGAAGTTGATGCTCTTTTGCTCTCGCATATCATCTGTGACACTGCATGAGGACTCCCCTTCACATCCGGACCTAATCTCTCAACCACTCTCTCCACGTACTCTGACTTTTGTGGATCCTTTGACTATCCCTACCGAAAAAACCCTTGAAGCAGTTCCAGTAACAAACCCTCTTTTGTCCGCCTCCGGTATACCCTTGGCTGACCGCCTTCTGGTCTCTGCTACACAAGAACCCATCTCATCTGCTCCCCTGACCTCCGAGGCTCCCCTTCTGTGAAATTTCACCGGAATTGGTCCCATCCCAGGTTTTTTTGCTTCCATCCCATTGACGGCTGCTTCGGGACCTAGGGCATCCCCTACATCATCGACTACACATCGCCTTGGCACCAGAGACTTCTGCTGCAACATTTTTTGGTGTTTCTAAGAAGAAGTGGTGCTTGAAGCTCTGAAACTGTGAGGTTTTCCTAAAACTCACTGAGGACAGTCAATTAGGAGACTCCATGGATACCGCAGAGAAAGTTCTTGTTGGTCGGGTTCGTGCCAGACATTACAGTGTGGAAAAGCTCCAACAATGGACCTCGAAGGTCTAGGGAAATCACCTGAAAGATCCCCCAAAGGTTCAAACATTCGTTAAAGGTTGGTTTGCTCTCTGGTTCAGCTGTCTTGCATAGACCAACTGGGTACTTTCTACAGTCTGGCACATTGATCAAGCACCAGTTTTGCTTCGAAGATGGATGCCTATGTTTGACTCGGAATGGGAGAGGGTTGATGTTGGACCCATATGGGTATGCCTTCCAGGGCTACCTCTACATTTCTGGATAGAGGATGTGTTCAAGCGGATTGGAAATGCCATTGGCACCTACCTCACATATGATAACTCTTTTCAGAGTACAAGGCGCATGGCTTTTTCCAAGATTCTGGTTCACCTAGATCTCTGTGATGGCCTTCTGTAGTACATTAACATACAATGGAGGAATGCAGCAAGGAGGCAAATATTGGATTATGAGGGTGTCCCTTTTAGGTGCAGACGATGTCACAAGGTGGGTCACTTGTATAAATATTGTCCACTTAACGGCAAGGGCTTCAAAAAGACCATAATTAAGGAAACAGTGGCACAAAGAGTCCCCAATTCAGGAGGAGTAGCCTCAGAATACAGAGCCCACAGAAGGGATGGTCGAGATGCAGATGGCCTCAATCGACAAGGCTACAGACCTACCATCGACTACTCTGAAGAAGCATGGCAGACCTCCCCATCGACCTCCTCCCCCGCCTCCAGCACGAACTCAGGTGACCTCCGGTGACTCACTTTCTCCAGGTAAGAGCTTCCCCTTCACTTCATCCCCTCCTTGCTGCACATCTTTTCTTGATATCATCACAACTAGTTTATTTTCCGGTATATCATCCGGTGTAACATTTGGTTTGGGTCTGAACTCTATTTCTGCTGCCACTTACCTGATATTATGCCATGTTGCATCCAGACCCATTCTTAACTCCAATCCTCCCTCCCCTTCGATTTCCCCTCTTCCTCCATCTTCCATATTCTTTCAGGCACCCCCTATAACTAGTTAGTTGACACACTCAAAAGCCAAGAGACAGGCCTTGGACCATCTCGGGCTTGATATCGTTCCTTTCCCCCCTCCGTATAAGCTCCATAGGGGTAGACCCTCCAGGCTCATTATTGCTCAATCTATGGCAGGAGATGAGATTGCTTTGGGCAAACAATCCACTATACCTTAGGTACTTAGAGCCAGAGAAACCCCCTCTAAGCCCCCTCCATGAAGATCATCTCCTTCATTGTCAGGGGCTTGTAGGCCTGACAAAAAATTAGCACTCCGTCGGTTAATTACAATCGACTCACATGGTATAATATTTCTATAGGAGACTCTTGGACCTGTTACTATCATTTCCCATACCCTTCAGAATATGTTTCCTAGGTGGTTATTGTTTCGATTGGATGCACATGGAAGATCTGGGGGTATTGCCTTGGGATACAACTCCCGTTCCATTAAGCTGCTCAATTTTTGGGGAAGGACTGGCCATATTGGTGTTGACATACATTCAGTGGACCTGGGAAT
Source organism: Pinus taeda (assembly GCA_000404065.3). Taxonomy (NCBI): domain Eukaryota; kingdom Viridiplantae; phylum Streptophyta; class Pinopsida; order Pinales; family Pinaceae; genus Pinus; species Pinus taeda. Next base: position 35,934 of record APFE031451667.1, on the reverse strand, counting down.
GAATTTTTAGATTTTCAATATACATGGACCTTGTCAAAATAGACCTGAATTTTGGGTAAACCTCCTGGATTTGGACCTATTTTTGGCAGACCATGTGATTCTTGAGGGGGGTCTCAATTTTCCCATCGGTCATGTTGGGTATTGGGGACATAGAGCATAGAGGGACTCTCTATCTGATTATTTCTCATCCATCCTGGATTCACATCAATTGATTGGTATCCCTTTAGCTAAATTACAAGTGACCTGGAGGAATAACAGGACAGGGGAACATGGTTTGGCTCGTAAACTTGATCGCTTCTTGGTCAAAGATAAGGTACTTGATCTAGGTTTACACATCGGACAATGGGTTGGATCTAGGGGGGTCTCTGATTATCTTCCCATCTATATGGATATAGAGGGGTAGAACAAAGCCCAAGGGAACTTTTAAATTCTACTCTGCCTGGCTCAGGGAAGACTTTTATATCAACATGGTCACTGAATATTCGAAAGAAAACCCTCCTAGGGCTGGGGGTAATACCACAAATGGTTTTATTCATAATCTTATAGAGTTGAATAAAATGTCCAAATAATGGGCTCACAACAAAAGGACCCTAGATGAACACTCCCTGCGATAGATGGAATCTAAGTTATCTATCTTTGAAAATGATTAGGGAGGATTATTCACTTCTATTGAACATAAGGAGAAGATCACATCCCTATACTCTGCTAGAGGGAAAATCCTTAAGGAATGTGAAGAAGTTTGGCGATCAAGAAGTAGGGCAATATGGATGAAGGTTGGGGATGCAAATACCAAATTCTATCATAATTTCTCCAATGGAAGGAAAGCAATTAATACTATTTGGCAGCTTCAGAACGAACAGGGACATGTTGTCAACACATTTCAACAACTAGCTGAGATGGCAACCTCTCATTTCAAACAAATCTATAATGCCCCGCGGGAAGCAAATCTGGCAGACATCACTAGAGTGGCACAATTTTTTCCAAGGTTCATAGATCAAGAGGAGGAAGGTGACCTAACCAAAGCAGTTACTCTGGAAGAGTTGGAGGCCACCCTGAAGTGGTTTTAAAAAGACAAAAGCCTAGAACCTGATGGATGGTCAATTGAGTTCTACTTGGATTTTTTGACATCATAGGTGAAGATCTGCAAAAAGTGGTTGAGGATACCAGAATCAGCGGAAATATAGCAGCATCCATCACTTCTACCTTCATAGCGCTCATACCAAAAATAGATAACTTGGTCTCCTATGAAGAATATCGCCCTATCTCACTTTGCAATTGCATTTACAAGATTATTGCAAAGATCATCACCAACCGGATGCGGCCCATTCTTTCCAACCACATCTCACCAGAACAATTCGCCTTCTTACAAGATCGACAGACCCATGAGGCGGTGGCCACTGCATAGGAAGTATTACATACTCTACATATCAGGAGACACAAAGGTATGATTTTGAAAGTTGATTTATCCAAGACTTTTGACAGAGTTAATTGGTTATACATTAGAATGCTTTTAACCCATTTGGGTTTTCCATTCATATTCATCAAATGGATTATGAGCTATATAACTAACATTCCCTTCAACATTTTGGTCAATGGAAGTGCATCCCCCTTTCTCTTCTCTGAAAGAGGTTTGCGGCAGGGATGTCTGCTGTCACCATTACTCTTCCTTCTTGTCATGGAGGGCCTCAACAGATTCATAAAGGATGAACGTAGAAGAGGCAGATTACATGGCATTAATATATCAGACGGTTGTATGCTAACACATCTACCTTTTTTGGATGATGTCCTGATATTTCTCAATGGCAGCATTGGTGACCTTACCATCATCAAAACCTCTTTCTCCCCATTTCAAATGTTTATAGGTATGTTGATAAATGATTCAAAATCTACATTGACAACAGCAGAATGCACACCACATGAAAGGTATGAAGGTATGAAATATCTGGGGTATAATTTAAATCCCTTGGGCTACAAGATCGCCGACTGGACTTGGCTCATCTCAAAGATGGAAAAAAGACTCAATATCTAGTACCTCAAATATCTATCTTGTGCTGGTCGAATCGCACTCATCAAGAGTGTCTTAGAAGCCACACCAGTTTACTAGATGTCTCTAGCATGGATACCCAGGGGTATCCTCACCAGGATACAATCCCTCTGCTGCAGATTTCTCTAGAAGGGTAGCTTGCAAGGCAAGACTTTTGGTTGGGTAAATTGGGATGCCCTTAATTTACCAAAGAAGTGGGGGGGATGGGGCTTAAAAAAACTCGAGGATTTCTCATCTGCTCTAGCTGCTAAGCTTGGTTGGCACCTTGTATCAGCTGACAGTCTATGGTCGAAGGTTATTGTTGCAAAATACATCGCTCCGATGCACATTATGGATTGGATTAGGCGACCACATAGATGTACATATGGGATTTCTATTATCTGGAAGGCGGTTATAAAGGCATTAGATCCTATTAGAGCAGGTATTACTTGGAGAATACACTCAGGAAATAAAGTGCGCATTGGTATTGATCCGTGGATTGGCTGCAGGAACATGCATAGACTATCTAATGAACTCATTCATCACCTACAAAATCAAAATACCACTCATATAGCTCATATTGCAGATGATGATAATACCACTTTCCTGCAACAGGACTAGAAAACTGCACTTCATCTACATATTCCTCCTCAATGGGTTCAACTATGGGAGGATTATACACAAGCACTTATGGAGGCTCACATTCATATCACTGAAGGCGATGATGAGGTAATATGGGCCCTATCTAAATCTAGGAGATACTCCCCCAAAGATGGCTACTTGGCCCTGATAGAACCTAGAAGACCTCAGATCATTGCAGATTGGTGGAGGCATCTCTGGAAGCTTAAGGGCCCCTCCAGGTCTCGAATGCTAATGTGGACAATCTTACATAACAAAATACCTACAGGCGATAACCTCCTTAAGCGAGCACAATATGGCCCTCACTGGTGTCACCTTTGCAGAAGTGATAATGAATTCATTCAACACATGTTCCTTGACTGCACAGAAGCCAGAAAATTATGGGGTGTCATTATTCCTGTTGTTGATCCATTGAGTATATGGGCTGGCTTAACTATTGTTGAGGCCTGGCAGACCTAGTATACCTCTGCTTCTGCTCCTAAGCAATGCAATCTACCCCTCCTGATATGTTGGGCTATTTGGATCACCCAAAATCACTTAATTTTCTAGAACTCACAACCTCGCTAGTCTATTACTGCTGCCAAGGTTTTGGCCGACTACACCCTCATCCCAGATGACCCACCCCCACGGAGGCCCAAGAATACTATACATAAACTTATTGATCATAGCAAGCCATGGGCTTATTTCGAAGAGGCCACACAAGAGACTGGGTGCGGTGGGGGAGCTATACTACATGTCAACCATCATCATTCTTACAGCATGTTCGTGGGTTTCAGAAGAGGCACTAATAACTTTGCAATTACTAGCTGCAAAACATCTCATACAATTTGCTTGGAGAAAAATTGCAAAGACATACAACTATTTGGGGACTCCAAGATCATATGTGACTGGCTGAATAAAACATCTAGATGCTCTACTTTTTCTTTGAGTCATATTCTGGATGAAACTCTCAGATTGATTTCATCATTTGACTCTACATGTAAACACATTTTCAGGGAGCGGAACGGGGTTGCTGATAGCCTATCCAAAGAAGTTGCGATCGGGGAGTCGGGCATCTGGATGATCCGGCACTACACGATGGAGATCACTACCAATACTATCACTGGCCATTTATGGATATAATTGTATAATTTTCTATTGGCATATGAACATTATGATTTTGTGTATATATTTGTCGCATGAAGAACTTCTCAGTTTTGATATATTGTAGATTTTACATTTCTATATATGTGCTGCCTCCCTACGTGGATAAAGGCAACAATTTTTTTATCACTGTTGATGATGATAGTCACGTTTTTGATAATGATCTGAATATGCATTTATGCATCTACAAAATGTAATTTCCTTTTATTAATGAAAGTACGATTTTTCCCAAGGGAAAAAAAATTAACAAAGATTCATCAGTATGGAAGGATTATTAAATGTGTTAAGATGATATTTTTTATTTTTATTTTTTGATTTTTTAAAAATGTTTGTAATAGATAAATTTATAGTTAAGATAGATTTAACATTGATTCTTTATAAAACTATTTATATATTATATAAATTTTAACATGTAATATTACATTACAGATATAAAGTATCATTATTTTAATTTATATGATAAAATGAAATTATACTTTATATTTTTATTATATATTTCCTATTTTTATATCATTTTTTTTTAATATATTCACAATTTTATATATTGAAATATTTTTATTTCTAATTCTATTAAAATTATCATAATACACGTAGCTATATTAAAACTTTAGGTGAATGTCATGTCATATATTATAATAAAAATAATACAATGTAAGATAAACTTTAGTTAACGCAAAATAATATGACATCACAACAAATTTGCAGTCAGGATAGCCATAGTATGCATCACTTTCACAACAACTCAACCTTCATTTCCTTGAAAACACAACTCTATAGCCATCATCTACATTGCCTTCACAATTTCACCTTACATAATATAACACAACTTAACATAGGCTAATGACCAACCCATCGATCTAGGAACAATGGAACCAAATGGAGACTTCTTTCATATTACTTAGCTCGAGTAGGAAGAAAAATTGCTACGTAAACCATATAGTGGCATCATATTAGTGCTATCCAAATGTAAGTGAGTCAAACAACTCCTTATCAAAAAATTTGTATTAAAAAGTTGAATCCTCTATCATTTTCCAAGTGGATCCTAGGTACCCAACAAAAAAGGAATGAAGCTCTAGGTATTTGAAATAATTGGATAGGATTTATTTGGTACCTAGGATTGACCCAACTCAATCTTAGTTAAATCTGTCAAGTCATTAGAGTTTAATTCCTTGTGCAGTGGGTACCTATTTAAAAAAAATATTGTTTCGAAGAACATTATGGTATCAAGCCCCAACTACCCTTGTAGTCTCTATCTGAAAACAAAACAAAATAACATATGTTATTTTTCTATCTATATTACTTGCATGTAATTCCTCTAACAAAATGAAAGCATTTATGTAATTTCTCTATCTATATCTCTCACATGTATAAGGTTGAAATTAATTGTAGATTCAATATTGCTCATGTAATGTTCTAAAACATAAGACTCAAATCTCCTCTACTCATTTGCGGAAAGTAATTCATGATTGAGAACATATATCAAAAGCACGAATCATGATAACACACATACATCAAGTTTTATCTAGGGGAAAGCAACTGCTCAAAACCCATTACTATCTATATTGGATTAGTCAGAAAATAAAGAAGAAATGCAATGCTTGCTCAAGCCTGAGAACCCTCCGCATAAGTATAATCTATCTCATTGCTTCACAAGCCAGCTCTGGTCAATACTTAACCCAATTCTTGCATTCCAAAGTCCTTATTTCCTTGCATTGTTCAATTAGGAATCAGCCTAGATAAATTCCCCATCCAGAACCACACAATCCTTGTACGCCCTTCTCTGACTGCATGCACCACCTGTACAGCTTAAATAATTATACAACTAATAGTACACCACCCTTAAACTCTAATCTCAACTGGGTAACTCGAATTTCATGCATGCATGAGTTAATTAAGGCTAATTGATCAGTTAACTAGTTGAACACTAAAGTTACACCGCATTGCTAGACCTCCTACTAGTTACTCCAACAGTTGAAACTAGTTTAACTGATTTAAATTGTTAAAACTAAAATTAACTCAACCTAGGCTCCTAAAATTTTAGAATCATTGTACAAAACTAAAGTCAAGCCCTCAACTCAAATTAACTGAGCTAACTGAATGATAACAACTCAGTTAACTCATTCAAGTTGTCTTGTGATGTGGAATCATAATTTTCTCCTAATTTAATTCGAGGGAAAATTAAATTAGGAATTTTTTACTGCATTTTCAACACTCCCTCTCAGCAAGAAAGAGATTATCAGATGCCCCAATCTTGCCTCTACGAAGCTCTAATTTTCCTCTTGAAAAAGCCTTTATCAAAATATTTGCATCTTATTCTTCTGTAGGAATGTATTCCGACAACATGATCTGCCTTTGCACACAATCTCATAGATGGTGATACCAATTGTCAATATTCTTGGGTCGATCATGAAAAAATGGATTATCAGAGAGTTTGATACAGCTATGATTGTCAGAGTAAATCACAGTGGGATCCATCATCTAACCAAATAATCCAAAAAGAATCTTTCTCATCCAGATAGCCTCACAGGCTGCTTGACTGGCAACCATGTACTCTGCTTCTGCTGAGTTGAGTGCAACTGATCTCTACTTCCTGACGTACAAAAAACGTTGTTGACCCAACACTGAAAATTCCTCCTAATGTGCTCTTCCGATTTGATGGAATTCTCGCTCAATTTGCATCTGTGAAGCCTTGCAGCTTCACTGCCTCTATCCATCTATACAAAAGACCATATTGACTAGTGCCTCTGAGGTATCTCAACACATGTTTTTCTAGCTTCCAATATAGTTTGGTTGGATTAACCATTGTTTGACTAAGCTAGTTAACTGCATAACACATGTCTGGTTGTGTGTTCACCAAATACATAAGTGAACCAACAAGTTACCTATAAATAGTGGCCTCCATTTCCTCACCTGAAGTGGCATCCTCCTTCCTCCAACTTCCTGCTAAAGGAGTGTCCATGGGTTTACTACTCTACATGTGAAACTTCTTCAGTATCTCATTGGCATACTTTCCCTGAGAGACAAACAGTTCCCCATATCCTTTTCATACTTCCAAACCAAGGAAATAATGCATGAGTCCCATGTACTTCATTTTGAATTCTCTTGCAAGGTCCTCTTTGCAATATTTGATCAACTTCTCATCACTGGTTAAAATCAAATCATTGACATATAATACTATAATCAACAATTTACCTTCAACAACAATATGGTAAAGGTTTGCATCTACTTCACTTTTGGTGAAGCCCGACCTGGTTAAATCTTTATCGATCCTACTGTACCAAGCACTAGGTGCTTGTTTCAATCCATACAATCCTCGTTTCATTTTGCACACATGCGACTCTTTGTTGAAGGTCTCAAATCCTTCTGGTTGTTCAATGTACGCCTCCTCCTCAATCAGTCCATTGAGGAATGTTTTCTTCACATCCATCTAGTGGATCTTCCATCCCATCTATGCTGCAAGTGTTAGAATCGATCTGATATAAGAGTACCTTGCTATAGGAGCAAAGGTTTCCTCGTAGTCAATTCCCTCCATTTGAGAGAACCCCTTGGCCAAAAATCTGGCCTTCTGTTTCTCAATGCTTCTGTCTACTTCTTGCTTCTCCTTGTACATCCACCTCGAACCTACCACTGACTTGTTCTTTGGCCTTGGGACCACTTCCCAAACATTGTTTTTGACTATGGAATCATATTCCTCTATCATGCCATCAACCAATATTGTCTGTTGCACTGCTTCCTCGAATGAGAATGGTTTTTTTTGTGCTAGTTCACTCATCAGAGCCATGTAGCCTGTGTATCGATTTGGTGACCTCCTTTGTCTGTGTTGTGATGTGGGTGCTCCCACATTCTCTTTAGCATCATGAAATAATATGTCAGCTTCCTTGGTGCGCTTCCTTCCTTCTCTGGATGTCTCTACATGAGTGGGTGTCTCCACTCTCTCCTCCTATTCTTCTCGTTCCTCCACAACATCCTAAGGTTCTTCCTTTAGAGCCAAAAGCTCCTCATATTCATGCAATTGAAGCATCCTCTCAAGGGAACACCTCATTGTCTTATCTTCCTCAAAGTTCAAATCTCTATGAACAACTGTCATCCTAAGAGATGGAAGGTACACCCAATAGTTGTCAGGTGTATCAATGTACCCCATAAATATGCCTAACTCTATTATTGACTCTAGTTTTTTCCTGTATTCCTTGGAAACATGCCAGTAAACTAATGAACCAAAGATCCTGAAGTGTTACACATCTGGTTTCTTCCCTGAAAAATATTCTTCTAGTGTACTCATTTCAAGAATCCGATGAGGATTCTTGTTCTGCACATATATCGCTGTGTTGTGTGCTTCGACCCACAAGTGTAGAGGTAGGCCCTAATCATGCAACATCGCTTGTGCAGATACCACAATACTTTTGTTCTTCCTCTCAGCCACCCCATTTTTTTGTGGGTTATGGGGTGTTGTCAACTTCCGTTGAATGTCTTCTTTTGCACAAAAGTTCTTATACTCATTCGACACATATTTACCACAATTATCACTCCTGAGAGCCTTCACTTTCCTACTAGTTTCTTTCTCAATAATTGCTTTAAATTCAACAAATTTGGAGAATGAATGGTCTTTCTTCTCGATGAAGAAAATCCAACACTTACATGAGAAATCATCGACAAATATAACATAATAATTATGCTTGGTCATGGAGGCTGTCGAGAAAGGTCCATGGACATCAAAGTGGATCCTTTCAAGCATTGCATGCACCCTTCTATCCTGATCATTGAAGGTGTCTTTTGTGTACTTCTCCAAGGTACACCCTTTGCATTTATTTTGCTGCTCTAGTGCTCCACTAGGGAGTCTTGTGGTGATCTGCTGCATAATCGTCAAAGCTCCATGGAGAAAATAACCAAGTCTTCTATGCCATAATTCACCGACATCTCAGCTCTACACCTTCTTCGCCTTTGTGCTCAAAGTAGCACAGGCTGCCACATCCAACCTGTAGAGGTTCTTCACCAAAACCTCAATCTGCTTCACTTGTCCCATGGAGATGTGCCTTATGAACTCCTTTCCTTTGCTAAATATCACATCATATCCACGGTCTTCCAACACCACAATGGAAACCAATTTCTTCTTTAGACTAAGAACAAACATCAAATCCTTGACCTAGAGAGGGGAGCCAGACTCCCTCTAAAAAGTGACTATACCGATGTCAATCGCACTACACCTCCCATCATCTCCCATCTCGATGTGCATCTGGAGATCCTTCTCCTCAAAGTCACTGAAGAATTATTGGTTGCCCTTCATATGGAATGAGGCACCACTATCCAGATACCACACACTACCCATCATTGTGCTTGTCATGCATGTAATGAGGGTAAAATCCAACTCGAATTGTGAAGCTAGAGATTCACCTTTCGCTCCTCCTGAGGAATTCTTTCCGACCTTCTTGTGTGGAAATTTCATGGCATAGTGTCCCAGTTCATGATATTGAGAGCACTTGATTTTGGACAACTCTTTATTCTTGCCTCCTCAACTGGAATCTCCTTTGGATTGGGATTTCTTCCCTTTCGCTTTCTTTTCCTTTCCAGCCAAGCACAATTATCCTCATCTTCAACCTTGGATGAAGTCTCAAAATATGACCATAATCTTTCATAGTTTGGTAGCTTCTCCCTCCCATTTACTGAATCCTAGTAGTTCTGCAAGCTCTTGGGAAGGCCTATAAGTGCTAGGCCTACCAGATCATCTTCTATAACCGTAACACCAACACTCCCAAGTTCATCACAACATTGTGTGAACCTGCTCATGTACTATGGTAGTGTGTTGCCCTTCTGCATTTTTATTTTCTGAAGCTTGTCTTTGAATACCAGCGTCCTGTGGTTACTACGTCTTGGAAAAAATCTCTCACTTCTTTCCACATTGCATACAAAGTCTCTTTCCCATGAAGATTACATTTACTTGAGGAGATCAAACACTTTCCCAATATAAACTAAATTCTAAATAAAACAATAATTTAAAAGATATAATAATCTATACAACAACTTTCTCCATTATTTCTAAATAAAACTCATCCAAAACATTTCCCGCATTAAGAACAAGCATATTTATGTACCCAAGAATCCAATGCAAAAGTGGTTCTGGTTTATAAATCTTCAACTTGATATGGGTTGTGGTAGACTAAGACAAAATTCAAGTTTTTGGCTAGTTGCTTATCATTTGTCCACGTTGCTAAGCTCTACACACTCCATGCAACGGCTCTATGTGATATCTATAAACACAGGTCTCGCGGTCCATGCAACAACAACTGGACGTAATCTTGATGGATCCTCATTCATCAAGATGACTCTTCAACATAGCTTCATCTACAGTCCGCATTTGTTCTCCACATCCAATGCTCATCTTCAATGCATTGTTCTGCTCTTCTCGGCCTTCATATTCTGTGGTGGGTCCCTTGACTGAGGCCGGAACAACCACACTCGATTAGTGCTTCACATCCTTTTGGGGCTATCACAAATATTGGCTATGTAATTAAGAATATTCATATAATAATAATTTATAGATTAAAAACTGTGTTACCGTCAAACTTTGCATGTGGACTTTGTAGGTTTTAGCAATGCTTGATAAAAGAAAATCCGGAGAGATGAGTTGAAAGCAATCACATAGTTTAATAATATCTATATAATAATTCGAAGATTAAAAACTGTGTCATTCTAAAGATTCTTTTATTTTATTTTAAGACTCTCTTTGTCTACATGCGTCTCCTGCATCAACGCAGAATAAGATATACAACATTATTTTATTTATTGATTGAAGAATTTGGTTGTCATTGTGATTATTAATCCTGTCTAAAAGAAAACGTTAAGAGATTAGTTGAGCGCAGTCGCTTGTAATTTGAAAAACTGTGTTATTCTAAGGCTTTATATGTCAGACTTTTGGTAAACACGCCTTCTCCAACATCAATACAGATCTGGTACAATACTTTCTTTGAGTATCAATAGATTAAAGCGATTTTCCCAAAATATTCGAATAAATTTCATTAGTTTATATTTTGTGATGCATATTTATATGTAATACTCTCAGCAATAATGTCGTAAAGAAGATGCCTTGGTTGTCACTAGGACATAAATTATTTGTAAGAAATAATTTGACAATGCGTGACGTGCTTACTTAACTAGAGTTAAAAAAACGTAAATAAATTTTGTATGTTTATATGTTGGTTTTTAGTTTTTTTTTATAATTATGTTTATGAGTTGGTTTTTAATTTTTTTATGATATTTTTAAATTAATTACAATAAATATTTGAATTAATAATCTTTTTATTATTTGAATATGGAAGAATTAAATAAATTGAAATTAATTATTAAAAATTAATAGAGATTATAGCATTTCAAATTAATATTAAAAATTATGATGGATTTAAATTTTAAAATAATATAGATTTAACAATTTTCGTAAATGAGTTACATTAATTAAATATGTGATCCAGGTGGTTCCAAAGACATACTCAAATGTTAAAAAGGGTTTATAATAGTTTAAAATTCAAAGTGGTCAGATTATTTTCAAACAAGGACCAGATCGAAGTGCTCATCGCTTTGATTCCAATGGTGCAAATGGCACTTCAATCTGACCTCGTATGAGGGAGATAAAACTGGTCAAAGTTTGAGTCAAAGTGGACAAATCAAAGGCTTAAGGAGGCAGCAAAATGGTCAGATTCAGCGCCCGGAATCGAGTCACCAGACGGGCGAATTTGTGGGATGATTAATTTTTCTAATATCCCTATTTTCGGCAAAATTTAAAAATGGGCATGTTATAAAAAACAAAATGGGGTGGTGGTCCACCAACCCTGTCACCCCCAACAACTATACATCAAATATATTAAACTAGCAATTGCACTCAAAGGTGCAAAGAAATGCCGATAAGATGAGTGGGGGAATGTGGAAGGCAATAATCAAGCCAAATATATGGACAATGAAATACAATTAAAATTTGAGTTTTTATAGTGAGAAAGTTGTCATTGGTTGTGCCCAACCCGATTTGAGCCATCAATTGTGCCTACCCTGATCGAAATAAAGGAAACTCAAAAGGAGCTCACCAGACTGGCCCACCACAACAACAATAACACTCATGAGAACGAGAAACCACTAGTGCATTCTCCCATTTTTAATGCCACTGTAGTTTTCACTGGACTCTGCGCTTGCAACTCCTTATCCATGGGACTCCATATTCACAATGGAATGGACCTAATTCTTAATGAAATTTTTGCGATAAAAGAATCTCCTCTCCCACGTTAGCTTTTAGCCAAAACAAAATTATAATATAATTCCAAGAAACAATATAGAACTCACTGGTTCAAACCGCACAAGTCCAACTTTGGAATGCATGCGTCATCATAGGGCCAATGGAAAGCAGCAACTCCTTAATGGAGGGTGAGTTGTTTTTTTGTGTACTATTTTGGGTTCGACCTTTCTACATATTGGAGTAGAATAACTAAAGACATAAGTTTCTCAAATTATTATGAAATGACACTGTATAATAGAATTAACTTATTTGTCCTGAGTCAATACCCTCCTTATGGTACTTAAGCGTTCAATATTTACATTGAAGGAAGCTAAGATACTACCATTTTGTCATATTGGTTTAGTAGGCACCCTATTGGGGCAGCTAGAGTTTAAATATGCTAGAGCCAGTTTGTGCAGTTCTTTGCTGAACATTGTGCAATATTCCATCCCATGTCTGCTTCGAAGAAATGGAAATTTATGTGGTCTTAATAAATTTGGGAGGAAACCCATTGAATTCAACCTTTGAGTTTTTTGAAATGAGAAATACGAGGCAGTTTTTATGTTAAAATGGGTGAGGTACAATGGCAATTCATTGGAGTCGAGAAGTATTCCATTTGCCACAAATCTAAAAAGAGGCAAAGCAATTGTATCAAATTAGGATCATGGTGCAACAATATTAGAAAGTTTATCAGCATTTAGTGTGCGTTAGGAGGATCTTCGTTTGTTAAAGAATTTATATGCAAGTCTTGTGATTTGTAGGGAGAATAAAAGCACGACCCTTGTTGAAGAGATATCCACAGATAATAAAAGTGTAAAGTTATCAAGGGGCGCATTTGTTTACAATATATGTGGTTGTGAGGACAATATGAATGTTTTGAGATAATGGTGAGTGTTGCACCATATATTTCAAGTACTAATAAGGCCTCACAAGTTGTAATCCCTCTTTTCCAGTTCTTCTAGCAGAGTATTACACTTGTTGCATGTCATTTCTAGACTTGAGTTTTTAGTGCTAAATACTAATCTTGACTAATATTTGATGTAGATTCATCTATCCAGTAGCAATGGAGGTTTGGTTCTTGCCCATCCAACTTGTTTCTGCATCCCTAACAACTTGCAAGATTGGAAGAAATCAAGCACCATCTTCATGTAAGTGTTGTGGTGGTAGAGGTATTCTTATTATAGGCTCACCAAATGAAGGGCCTTCAAATCAAATGAAGAAGAAAAAAACTGAATCTGCAACAAATATGTTAAAAAGGTCACACAATGAAGATATATAAAAACTCGTGGTGACACCAAGTACCACTTACTGCGAGAAGACTGAGGAACTTGTAATGTTTTTTTGCATACATTTGATTTACCTATTTAGCAACAGTAGATAAATTTCTTAAAGGAGTGGATGCCATAGGCACCAACCTCTCCAAAACTTGACCATGTTTCTGAACATCATTCCAACACTATATTATAAACTAATAAGGTTTAACCAAACAAAATAAACTATGAATTACCACACTACCATGTATACTTTATATCTTAACAAGAGATGTCAATTCAAATTAACATCTCCTCAACAGATTTAGCAGCACAAAGATGATGCATCCCAAGCTAGAATGATTAATTAATGGAAGTTTAGAGAATTATTATGCATCACCAACTATCCATACAAAGAGGAAGAAAAACAAGCCCCTTTAATAGCCAAATAAGTAAAAGGCTCACAATTATACCAATGAAGAAAAAAATTGTCAAGCCATATTTTTTCCACCCCACATCTTCTCTTCTTAGAGTTTAATTGCATTCAACCACCATCTTTTAATGTAGCATGAAAAAATAACACAAGAATACACAAAAAGACATAGAATCTTCTCATAAGAATATTTACAAATAATTGACAAAATCCATCCCATAAATCATCGTATACATGCATATAATATGGGTAAGGAGATTTGTCATTTTCTTTTGTTCTATTTTTTTGTCAAACATTGATGAATATCAAAAATCCTCAAATTATCCAAAAATATAGACAAGTTTGCATGCTCTTTCCTACTCTGAAGTAGTAAAAGACGAATTTATCATAAGTACTAACTACATGCAACACAACGACACTAAGATCCATAAACTCTCCACATAATTAATTAAATTGTTATAATGTAACTGATTGCAACAGATAACATTTCTTATGTTTAATTTTTTTGATGAAACTCCATTTTTCCTGTGTAGATCAAAATTAACCATTATATTATAAAATCTAACACTCTAGTCCAACAATGAAAAGTTTAAGAAGATTTATAGGTATCACTAGGAACATTATTTTTACTACTTATGGAACCACAAGTAGAAAAAACTTTAATTTACATGAACATCACCTCACAAATTTCACTTTCCATTGCACAGGCTAGACATTTCATTTTGTTAATTAATACTGTTGATAACCATGTCTATTTTTTTTAAAACATGGGCTTAAACAACATGAAAAACAAATTTATTTTATGTTGATTTAGCTTTGAAAACAACATGAAAATGAAATTATATCTTCTGTAGATTTGCTTTGACGAAGAAACAAGCAGGAAAAAACCAAAGGGAATCCCCATTCCATTTTTTTAACCATAAACCATTGGAACATCAAAGGTTTATAAACATTTATTCTACTTTTTTATGACATTAAACTTTACAACGCAAAATGTAGTAACTATGCCTCTTCTTTTCTCTCCTTTTCTTCCTCTTGCGCCCCATGTGAGCTCCAGCCGAGTCATTTTCTGAATGGGAAGCGAGTGCGAGGGGAAAGTTAACCATAGCCCTAGCTCTATGGATTTTGTAGGAAGGGAGCTCATATGCAAGAGTGGCCTCTTGGGTTGTGTGGAAAGTGCCCAACCAAACTATGGCACCCTTCTTACCATGATCTCTAATTTTTGCTACGAATTTCCCCCGTGGTCGCTGCCTCAACCCTTTGTAGTGCCTGCCACCACTTTCTCTATTTTTCACTTCAAACAGTTGTGGATTTACCTTTACAGCCTCTGCATTTCTATAAATGGGCACGCAAAAAAAGAATAAGAAGAAAAAATTTGAGCTGTAAAATGATTCTCATTGTTTTTAGATGTTAATCCCTCACTTCTATTTTGGCATGACCCCATGGCTTCTGGGGATAATGAGAAGTATGAAGACATTAATGATGAGTTTCCTCCAATATCTGTCATATCTATTTTGTCCTCCACTTCCAGCAAATGGTGGGGATTCCAATCCAACATATTCTTGCCAATGTTCAGAGATCTTGTGACGTCCATCCTTGTCTTTGGCATGCTTATGGATTGACAAGGGAATTTGAAATATATAGAAAAAATAATTTTGGCTCGTGAGAAAGAATAGGTACATTGGATATTCATCAATGAAGTCCGACATTTTGCATATTAAAAGAATGTGCTGCATATTTTTCCACTGCAACTTGCAGCAATAGTAAGCTCTCATGTTGTACATGTCAACATCAATGTTTCCAAACATCAAATTCAGTCATACCCTCTCATTTTAGTGAAAATTTATTGCACAGTCAACTCCACATGCATCTATGGCAAGGAAGATTGCGTTAAGGGGTAGATCAATGAGAGAGACAATTCCTCATGACTTCTCTTTCTTGGTGTAAAATGCATGGAACACATTCCCAAGAATATGAAAAAAATCTTCATGAAAATTTAGATGTTGTGCATTCAAAATGGAAAGTTGAAGTCATAGTAAATCCATTTAAACACATCAAAGTAAGAGGTTTCTTGATTCCTCTGCTGCACCAAGTACGACCACCATTCGAGATGAGGAGTTAATGCTTGTGCTTGTTGCTCGATTCCTCCCATTGCACCGAGTATGGCCACCACTCGAGGTGGGGAGTTAATGGATGTAGTTGTTGAGTTAATGGCAAGCTGTGGTTGTTGAGTTAACTGTGAGCTGGAGAGGAACGAATAGGACAAAGAAGGGAAAGTCACTTGTCAAATTTTGTTTGCTGAGAACAATGAAAATAAAGCTTTGTGATTGGCTGGGTGAAGAGCATTTTCTCACCCCAGCCCACAAAGAGAACACCATTCCGTGTAAATATATAGGGCATGGGCTATCACCCCTTCTCCACAATAAAAAAATTATATATATATGGGATCAGGGTTCGGCTAACCGGGAACCCGCCTCGTGGCCCACGCCACTAGAGTCTATTGAAGCCTTGAAAATCGGGTTGACAACAAGGGGGATACCCACCCGGTCCGGACCTTGGTTGGCAGCTCCTTATCCGTTTGGTACAGTGGATCCGACTGGGGATAATGGGACCAGTTTCCCAATCTAAGGGTGTGTGTGTGTGTAGAGTTGGATGAAGCTGATCTAAGAGTACTTAAAGCTAATTTAATTCAGATTCTTAAACTAACTCTATGCTATTGTAATATAATGAGAAACAACACATCTAATCTACGCTAACCCAGGGTGTATATCTTCTATTATGCGATATAAAGAGATTTCAAACAATAATTGGTAATAAAGATCATTCAGCTATCATAAGAATAGAAATCAATTAAGATAAACCACTTTGCATAAGAAGTTAGGCAAAACAGTTGTGACAGCATATCGCATAATAAGTTATTCATATATCAGACATAAATAAATGACTCCACCGTACAGAAGTGCCAAATGGTAACTCATACATTCATGCAATAACATATAAACAACT
>APFE031451665.1:10010-26757 GCA_000404065.3 Pinus taeda | reverse complement strand
AATCAGTGCTTGGTATATCTGGTATACTTTTTAAAACTTATAAACTCTTGACATATCCCCTTCTCTAAAAGGCCCAGACTTGTTCACTTCTCTCGTGCCGTGAAGACCAACGGCCACCGTGGGGCTGACGTTATACGAGTGAATTGAATGGACTTATTCAGTACCAGGCGCCGTGTATATATAGACAAGAACACAAAAATAGGAGCGAATTCGTACCACAAAAATCATTTTCAGTGGAGTTGTTATTCAACCATTTCATGCCACTCATTCTCAACGTGACTGCTACGCACACAGCTCTTCCTTTAAAGGTGTGTAAGAAGAGTCAAATATATATATATATATAGTTGGAAGACTTCGTGGTCGAAACGGAGGGGATGGTCCCTTCGTGGTCGAAACGGCTGCCGTGTGGGTAACGCGATATAGGTGTGAATTCATACCACACAAATCATTTTCAGTGGAGTTGATAAACACACTAACTCCATATATATTTTCTTTTCTTTTAACTTGCAGAAAGACCACCGATACTGCTGCTTTTTTATTCTTCTCTCGTGCCCTTTCATTTTCTAGTACACGTCTACTCATAAGGAATCTCCCTTTTTTTATGAATACTAGATTATAATAAGATACCATTTTTTTCTTTTGCAACAGCTCCCTCAGTTGAATGTTATTTTTTTATTTGCATTGTCATTTAAAACCACCCTAAATTGAATTGCTATTTACAGTTCATAACTTTTGCTGTTTAATATTTATATATCACGTTTTGAAAAACTATAGTTGTTCATATTCATAAAGTTGAATGATATTATCGTACAGATGCGTCGGATTTTATACAATTATCTGTTGATTTTTTTGTAAGCCAGGTGTTCGTTAATGTGCCTAAAATATTAATAAAATATTTTGCTCATAAGATACGTGTTGTTTCGACCACCCTACCAGATCTATTTTAATCTGTCATCCAAAATAAAATCTAGTATTCATAATAGGAAGACAAACGACCGCCGTGAGGATAACGCTAAATGCGAGTGAATTGATAGCATACAAATTATTTCCAAAGGAGTTGTTCAACACTTTCTTTCAATTTCACACCACACCACTCGTCAACGTGACTTGACACTTTATCACGTGTATAGAGTATTTTTAAGTAGATTGTAGATTTTTTGAATATTTAGGAATTTGAAAGACATGAGCGCGATAAAAAAATTGACCCCACTTATATCTCTGGAATTTTCGAATATTCGAGACATCTGCAATCAACTTAAGCTCAAAAATATATATAGAAATAACTGTAGAACACACAACTCACAAATTCTTCAGCAATTTCAATTTGATTAATATGTCATACCTAGAGCTCTCTCAAAATAAACTCATGGCTCACATTCCTAAAAACCTTGTCAATTTAACGAAGGTTAAATGCTTATACTTCTCAAACAACAATTCCAAATAATATTAATAATCTGCTTTCACTTGAAACATTAGATTTATCGCAAAACAATTTCGAGGGACCTATTCCTAGTATGTGCATCTATAATTCCACTTCTTTAAATATTTTCTCCGCTCATTTTAACAATTTCTCTAGGAATTTAACCTCATCATTGGCCAATTGCACTGGCCAATTGCACTAAGCTTATAATATTGGATTTAAATCCAATTGCACTAAGCTTATAATATTTGATTTAAGGAATGGTGGATTTAGAGGTGAGCTTCCTTCAACCCTTGTAAATTTGAGTAAATTAAGAGTTTTAAGCATTAGTTATAATAATTTTCAAAGTGTTATTCTCCAATTTGTTTTTGTTAGATTTATCCAACAATGATTTTAATGGAAGAATATTATATAATTTTCAAAGACTGCAATGGTTTGGAAGACATCAATTTTATTCTATTAAGTATTTTTTTCAAAGGGAAGAATACATAAAAGGGATTGAGTATAATGTGTCATATGTCTTGATTACAAATGTTATATTTGATTTGCCTAGTAATAATTTTACTAGAGAAATCCCTAAAAGCATAGGCAACATGAGAAGCTGGTGATTACTAAATTTTTCTCGGAACCAATTGGAAGGAAAAATACCAGCATTTTTTAGTGAGATACCTACTTTGGAGCAGTTGGGCTTGTCCAAAAATAATTTGAATCGAGCAATTCCTGAAGACCTCTCTCAACTATCAATGTTGGCTTATCTAGATGTTTCATCTAATAACCTATGTGGGCCAATTCCACTAGAGACACAATATTACACTTTTAATGAGTCTTCTTTTAAAAGGAATAAGTGTAAATCACATTCAGAAAACCTTTGTCGACGCGTTTCGAACCAACTAGTGTGGTTCACAAACGCGTCGACAAAGGTTTTCTGAATGTGATTTACGCTGAAATCTCTTCTTAAAAATATTATGGATCACATAAGCCTCAATTCAATAAAGGAATAAGTGCTTATGTGGATATCTTGTTCCAGGATACAACAAAAAAATATATGAAGACAACTAGTGGAGACAGTGGCAATCAAAGTAATATCAAGAGAGGATGGTTGAGAAAAGATGTCTTTGATAGCATTAGAGATGAGAATTGGGATAGGGTTTGCAGTGGTTGTTTCTATGTTCATTGTTGGGATAAAGCAATGTATTAAGTACTTGGTTTGCCTCCCAACAACATAAGAAACCCTTTTTATGACCTCTACCGATTCCCAACACAGTTAAATAAAACTTGTCTCTACAAAACACTATTTTAATGTATGTAATGCCACTTAATAATATAGTTTGAATGTTTTTTATTCATATACCTTGTTTTCTTAGTATGTGTATATGTATTGTTACTTAACAATATGGTGTTTGGATGTTGACATAAATTATCTAGCTTTGTGGAAGAATGTAAAATAGAGTTTAATAATTTCTTTCAATACAAGAATGTTATTATATTTATTGAAAATTGTTGATTATTCTTAAACTAATGTAGATAGATGTATTTGTATTGATTAAGAATTAACATAATAGAAAATTAAATACTCATTTATTTTTTATTAATAATTTACTATTTTTCCCATAGGGTGTAGAGTAGACTTCTATGGGGTTTTTTGTTAAGGCATTTCCTGGTGTAAATTTCATTGATTCAAAATAATGTGGGCAAAAATCTAGTCATGCTAAGGGTTATTGTGGCCATGCTAAAGGTTATTGTGGCCCATATCTGCTAGAATCACTGAGTGATTTTGATGACTTAATTGTCCCTTATTGTGATTACTCAAGTCATAGGTTAAATGTGCCAGTACTCACAAGTCTCACATAACCTAATCAAACAAACAGAAAGTAATTTACAAACAAAAAGGTAATTTACTATTTTTTAAAAATGTCCAAAAGTTAAATAGAATTATTTTCAAATAAAATAACAATATCAAATCACAATGAAAATTATAGATTATTAATACATATAACAATTAATAAATTTCTCAACTTTAAATAATTTTTCCAAATTTATTAATTGTGACGAGAGATAAGAGCTATCATTACTTAATATTTGATATTGTCGAAAATGCTTATTAATCTACTAAATTTCAAAGCATACTACTTTTATATTATTAAATATGCATTAGTTTTACATCATTAAATATGAAATAGAATTATTAAGTAAGATTTTATATTCAATAATTTTTAAATTAATATATAATTTGTATTATATATTTTTTGTAAGTTTGGTAGGACTATTTTTCATTTTCATGTCCAATTTCTCATGCGATCGGGAATAGTCAAGATTTGAAACACCAAGATTTCAAGTTGAGTGAGACTTCATTTCTATAGCACTTACCAATTCAACTACCTAAGTAAATAATTTTTATTATAGTTTAAAAAAATATTATTATTAATTGTAATTAAATATAATTCATATAATGTTAACATATATTTAAAATAAAAATTTAAAATTAACATTAATTTTGATATTTTTCCGGAATTAAATTTTAATGCAATAATGATATAGTAATAGAATTGAAAAAAGACTGACACAGTGTTATTTATATATATATAATATATATATATATATATATATATATATATATTATATATAGATAACATCGCACTACTCCGTTGCGTGTGTGTGATTTTATGTCTTATTTAATGGATAAATGATGTTTTAGTTAATTTTACTCTCATGAGCTCCATAGTGAAACGGGTCCTTGGGCAGTTCCTTGGGCAGTGCCTAAAACACCATGGAGGGAAAGGTTCTCCCGTCTCTGTGAGAATACGAACATAGAGGATGAAAATCACTTCCTCTTAGATTGTCCGGCGTACAACCACATTAGATCTGTGTCAAAATCTTTGTTGCAATACTGAGCTTCCTAGCCTTTTACGTTGTCAAAATTATAGTGAGCTCAGGAGGCTTCTCTCCGAGCTTTTTGAGCATGAGAATAAAATCTTAAATCAAACTAAATAATTCGTTTCTTTGTCCGATAGACCAAAGTTTTGGTCTGAAAGGCTTCTCTCCAAGCTTTTTGAGCATAGGAATAAAATCTTAAATCAAACTAAATAATTCATTTCTTGAGGTCCGATAGACCAAAGTTTTGGTCTCAGTGGATGTTAATGACTACCACCACCATCATCATCAATATTTTCAAATGTTATTAAAATATTATATATATTAAATTTATTTATTTAATAAAACTTTATGAAAAACCATTTTTATTTAATTTAATATTGTAAAATTTTGTAATTTTTTTTAAATATTTCTTTTTAAAGGGATAGAAAAATTTATCACACAAAGATTTAACCTATCACTTATCACCTAGTAGCAAGTAATAATGGGCGCTACTCATTAATAATCTTGCCAAATTTTCTAAATTATTTTGTGAGGTTTTTAAACTACGCAAAACTATATTGAAAGTCAGTGGAAAATCGGACTGAGAAGTTTAGTGTCCATCAAATCCCAAGTCTTTTAACGAAACAAAACGTGTCCTTTACGATTGATACTTCCACATAAATCCACAAGTACAGTGCATGAAGTAATGTTATCACTTTTATGCATTTCATTATTATCGCCGATGCATGGTTGGCAAATTTTGTTAGGACATCCAGATTACAATTATCAAATTTTCAATATTTTACTTATTTGAATTATGTTTTAATATTGTAAGTTTATTGTCTTTTAACCTAAATTACAAGTGCCTTAAATTGATATATTAATAAAATTTAGGATCCATGAGTTTAATTATATTTAATTTTTATTAATAATATTTAAAATTAATGAATATTTTTTTAATAAAATATATAAATAAATTGTATAAAAAATATTTATTAATAGTAGAGTATAATTTAAAGTTAAAGTTATAAGTTAATATATAGGGTTAAAATATAAAATTATTATATTTATGAAAATATAGCTGTTTTGAGTTTTAATTATGTTAAATATATTTCATTTTAATATTGTAAGAAATATTTGAAAAAAAAATATGTGGTGAGTCTCGCTTGCATAAAAATAAAATAAAAGCAAGTTAGGTCAATGTTGCATATGGTTTTTGCTAAAAAAAATTATTTAACATTAAAACTAGGTAATTAAATTAAACTATATATTTTAAAGATTTAAAATTTATGTAATTACCTTCCTTTAATTAATAAATATATTTTTTTTAATTTATTTATCAGGTATAGAAATATGAAAATAAGAAAAATATTTGATATAAATTCAATATTGTTTCATATATATGTATGTTAATATAGTTTTAAATGGTTTAATATATCTGTTATAATTAAGCCAGAAGGCCCCTCCCCTCCTGTCTTACCTATATTCCTTATATAGGTCTGATGTTAGACAATTCAAATGTTTTCCACCCTTAGATACACTTTACCAGGGGTTACCCAACACCTTAATTAACTAACTAACTATCTCTCTAGGGTTTTAATGTTCTTTGAGACTACAAATGTTTCATAGTGTAAATGTTGTGCATAGTTCTGAAGAAATCACTCACAATAGTAGTGAAGAAGACAAGGTCGGATGCAGATACAAATTTGCAAAAAAATTTCATAAGTTTCCTTTTCATTTTGCAGAGATTAGGAACTTTAATAGCACAAAGATGGAATACTTTTGTTTGCTAACCAAAGTATGATGGATGTGATTGTTTGTGATTGATGAACTTGTATTTACGATACATGGGATGGTAGTTGTTGTGGGTGAAATGGTATGGATTTTGTCCCTAATTTGTGCCATGTTGAGTATATTCATATATTATTTTTGTGCACTGAAACAAATCTATATGGTGGAGGTGTCCTGTTATAGGTACCATTTCATAGTTTCATAGATCATGACATGATTTCATGGGAAAGAGTGTGGAGTTTCAAAAAAAAACTTGAAAGAGACACACCCACCATGACCATGCTCTTCCTACTACTCTGCACTACTTACGCCTTAGGTTAACGCACGAGGCTTCTTGCCATGAAGCAGAGATTGCCATGTTTATCTACTAGGGACTCAACATGCTTATCAATACAACTGATCGAGGCTAATTCCACAAAGGCAAGTTTATTTGAATGAATTTGTAAACCATCCAAACCACTTGATGAAAAAGAACTCCCACATTTAAAACATCCATCTTAGTAAGGATTTGTTCAAAGAAGTTTGCACATCCATCCTGAAATGCAAGACACTCTCCTGCCTTTTTATATCATCTATATTAAGCCCTCAAGGACACTTGACTGACACAACTTTTTCTTCCATACATTCGAATCACTCCTACAATGTTCAATGTAAAAGAATATAGTTTGCTATTAGTATTTGAATATAGTTTCAGTTTGTAAACATACGATCCGAAATTATGTTGCCAACCCTTTGTTCCCATTTTGTCCATTTTTCTGGGTACCTTGTGAGCCATCTAAATAAATCAATCCAAAATCGATAGTGCAGATGGAAAAGGTCAACAGTGTCTTGTTTGTAGAATATGTGCCCACACGCTATGGTTCTCTACAATAGAACTACGCTAAGGGATGGAACCTCCATCCCTAGTTTCCTTCAAATAAATATAACAAATAAATTCATTATCAAAGAATTAGCGTTTCATCAAAATAATCATGAATGATGTCTCTTAATTCTTTTGGTATATTAGAATTTCATCAAAATATCCATGATTGATGTCTCTTAATTCTTTTAGTATATATCATATATTTTCATCTCTTGTGAACTTAGTCATCAAACCATGTTCTATGGCTACATGTGAAGTTCTTTTGGAGAAGGGAGGAAACTAAGCTCTAAAAGTCAATATTCTTAACTTACATTCAAACTCTCAACTTCCAACTTCAATTGATATGACGATGCGGTCATGTCTCACAATGGATCAACTTATGCTACAAGATTAACCTCTTATGGCCCAAGCATCATTGATGCAAGGAGTACAACACAACTTTGGTCTTTTTGCAACAAACAAGTTATTAAAATGTATCCCTAGTCCTCTACTAATCTTGCAACAATTGGGTTCCTTGCAGCTATTGTGAATTCTATGGATAAACACCACCAAGGTAAGCCACTTGTGACCAATGCATGCGAAATGGGAAACTTTGGAGGAATTGTATTTGGCATGCTGGGGAGAAGTTTCAAGGGCTCTCGGGTTGCAAGCTCACAATATATTCAAGGCACTATAGATCTCATGATTAGGTCCTTGGAAACACAAACTAATCATTCTCATGATCAACCTAGCATGGTGCACCAGGGAAGCAAACAATTTACTAATGTGTCGTTGTTGAGGTCTTTTGAATAATCTATTTATGACTCTCGTCAACTGTTGTAGTTTTGATCTATATGTTCTTACAATACATCTTCCTTCTCCTCGAAGTTGAAGATAATTGTTAAAACTTCATTATGACAATTGTTTGTACCATCTATGTGTAGACAATTTATTTCAATTGCTATTGCTTATTTTCTTGTCATCATGTTGGTTGTGTTTGCAATCCTTATATGGATTACAATATAATACTCAAATGAATATTGTTAATTTAGGTCAATATGGGTATATCTTACATGGATGTTGCATCAGTTTATTGATCACATTGGATAGGATGAACTCAAGGAATGGGTTTGTAACTTGTCCCTCTGTTGTTGTTCTTGAAATATATCATATATCTTCATTTCTTGTTAATTTACACCTATTTGAATCCATTGATGTATCTTAATTCTTTTAGTATATATCATATATTTTAATCTCTTTTTTACTTAGTCATCAAACCATATTTGATCGGTACATGTGAAGTATTTTTTGGATAAGGGAGGGAAACCAAGCTCTGAGAGTCAATCTTCTTAACAAACATTCAAATGCTTGACATCCACATTCAAATGCTCAAAATCCACAACTTATTGTGCCATAGCTTCATTAATACTAACATTTGTTTTCTATAGTTTCAAGTAAGCCTCCATGACTTCTTCAGCTTCATTTACAATTTGGTCCCAAGCCCCTACAACCCTTGGATTATTGTGGGATCCCCATGAAAATGAAGTTGGAAAAATTCTCTACAGAATTTCAATACCATTTGGTTTAATGGAGCACCTTAATGGTCAACAACTTAAAATGACTTGTAGTTTGGACCTCATGGGGTTTATGACTATCTTTAAATTTTTTATGAATGAGACTGATCTGATAATCACCCTATGAGTGACATCAGTTGAAGTTTTATTAAACAAAAGGTATTACAGACTCATGTGTTGGTGTGTGTTCTGTGTTCTGTGTTATTTAAGCAACGGATCGATCAGATTGCTAATACACCGACATTTAAATGGAAAGACACAGAGAAATACAGTAAGCAAACATAAAGACACAAGCAATTTTAATAAGGAGTTCACCCTATTCTCCAAGGCTACATCTCTAGTCCAGCTCTCAGTGGTGGCCTTGTTTTATTGTGTCTTTAGGCATAGAATTACAATGCAGGGACTCAATGTGAGTTCTCCTGAAGCAGTTTTACTTGCCAGGGTGGTTTCTTGGATTCCCCAAGCCACTAGAGTACACAGACTCTTCTTCTTCCTACCAGCTCTATGACCTTCTAGTCTACAATGGAAGGAGCCAAATATGATGCTCAATCTGGACAGATTCCTCTATGGGATGGCTTGAATCTCTCAAGCTTTGGTGCTCGATGTTGCCACTACGTTAGCACGGCCCTCTGTTTGTCTATGCTTCCGCTTAACTGCCTCTTCTCTGGTTTCTGTTTCTCAGTGTTCAACTGTTCCACTATCCACACTTACCTGATTCGATTGTCTTTGTTCATAGCTTTTAGCCATTCGAACTCATGCCCATTCAGTTCCTCTTCTGCCTCTGTCGATTCACCTTCTGCTGCTGCGCTTGGAGTTCCCTGTTCGGCATCAGCATGAACGCTCAGGAAGTGGCCACGTGTCCTCCTTTAAATAGCGCCAGCCTGCTCGTCGGTTCGTTTCTCTAGTTACATTGTGGATGCGTTTTTCCTCCACCATGGCGGTCAAACGAATTCCAAATCCCTTTATAACGTGGCTTATTTCCCTATTGATTCCGCTTCTTTCCATCAGGCACAATCCCCAGCCGTCCGATCTGGGCTCCTCCAGATCCGACGTCATACGCACGTCCCATGCGGTTGACTTGCTCGACCGATAACGCGCGATCAACAGCAGTTTTCTCTCACCTCTGCCGCCACATGTTGATCGTTGACCGGGATCGCTCCGCTTCATCCAAAACCGTTTACCGTTTGAGGGCGCCCCAATCAATACCCCTGATTTTGAGAGTGCAGTTCCTGCCTTGTACGATTAGCGCCTTTCGTTTCTCCGCCCGTAGTTCTCCGGCTCCCAACGCGACCGAGTGCTTAAGGCTCCTAGAATTGCGCCATTTCTAGGTTGAAGCCTAGTCTTGGGCTGGATTGCACAATCTTCTAAGGGAGGGCTACTTGGATGGATTACAAAATTCTAGAGTCCAACAGGTAGCCCAACAGGATTGCACAATTTTTGGAGGGAAGGTTGGTTCCCCTTCTGAATTGCGCAATTTTTAGGGGGAGCATCTCATCCAAAAAATTTCTGAAGTCCAGAAACTCAGTTGAAGCCTATGTACTTTACAGTGCAAGACAAGTTGTTAAGGATCGTTGGTAGGGAGTCTCCAAAATAAAGCTAAGACAAAATTTTGGAGGGTGGTTGTAGCTTCTACAACATAATTATATCAAAGCTCTCCATAGCTTGATTGGCGGCAATCTCTTTCAAATGGGTCTGGGATTTAAACCATTTTGTATGATTTATGTTTCCATGCCTAATGAAACTACACAGGCAGAACCTGGACATGTGCAATCTGAATCTGATAAAGAAACCAAGTCTATTGAATGCATCCAACACATTTTCCAACAAGTGCATGACATCTTGCATAATTCCAATACAAAGTATAGGAAGCGACATGATCATCATCAGGTGCAACATAAGTTTCAGGTAGGCAAAAAAAATTTGTTGCATTTGCAAAAAGAATTCCTTAGCAGAGCACATCGGAAACTATGTCCACTCCATTATAAACCTGACACCATCACCAAGGTTTTTGGAGACAATTCTTTCGAGATCAATGTTCCCCCATTCCTTGACCTGCACCCAATGTTCATTGTGGACTTCCTTCAGCCATACTTTCAACCATTGTTAGACACATCAGACATTGCAAAATAACTAACACCAACAGAGCTCAACCTAAACTGCATGGAACAAGCCACAATTGATCAAATCATGGACATAGATAAAGTGTTGAAAATTCAACAAGAAAGACTCAATTTTGATTTTTCCTTAATTAAAATTTAGGAAATTCGAAATTCCACATCAACAGCCACCTTAGAGAAGTTAATTAAGGTGACATGGCTCTTGTCACTGAGTTAATAACATTGAATTAGAGTTAACGAGTTCAATTTCAGCTTTCTTGATTGGATTCCTAAAAATTAGCAGTCTAGCTCAGTTAATTCAAGATAGGGGAATGAATTTTAGTTGTGTCCACTGGGTTCCTAAATTTTAGGAGCCTGGGTTGAGTTAATTTCAGTTGTAGCAATTTAATTCAGTCAAATTGAGTTATGGTCATTGAAACTGGTTCCAACTGTTGAAGAAACTAGTGGAAGGTCAAAGAGTCTAGTGTGACTTCAATCGCACTCAGTGATCATCTAGATAACCAATCAATTATCCTAAATTAGCTTAGGCATGCAGAGAATTCATGTTACCCAGTTGAGATGGAGATTCCAAGGTACTGTACTATCAGTTGTAGCATATTCCAATGTGTACAGATGGTGCATGCAATCAGAGGAAGGACCTAAAGTAATTGCACAATCCAGATGAGGGAATTTCCTATTTGATAGGGGCTAATTTCCTCAAGGAACATCGTAAGGAATTAGGAGCTTGGAGGCTTGAGAAAATGTCTAAGTGTTGGCAAGGTTCAATTAGTCAAGCAGAGGATAAAAGGTACAGGTGCATGTTATGCTCAAGCTTGAGAAAGCATATTGTATTCATCTAGATTATTTGATTAATGTAATACATATAGTAAGGGGTATTGAGCAGTTGATTTCCCCTAGATAAATATGTGTGCATGTGTGAAGTTTCCTTTTTCATGTTAATGATTTTTGTTCTCGATTGTGAATTTTCTTCTACCAATCAATAGAGTAGCTTATAGTCTTATGACTTAGTAAATTTCATGAGAAATTTAGAATCTACACATTAATTTCTACATGGTATCAAAGAAAGATTCACAGTAGGAAAGAGATTTCGATGTTGTCATTGTAGGAGGTTCGAATTTGAAGATTAGTGTTATAGGTTTTCTTTAGGACTAAGAAGATGGATTTTAATGGACTCAGGCTTGACTATGCCTTGGAAGGCACCTCAATTTTTTTTGCATGGAAGATTCACATGGAGGAAATATTGGATGACAATGGGCTACTAGAATACATCAAGACATATGTAGCAAAACCGCAATCATATGATGCCCAGAACGTCTCTTAGTGGAAGAAGGATGTGGCCAAAACCAAGGATAATATTATTTGAGGGAGTACGAGATCATATTGTCTCAAATCTCCATAAGAAAGTAAATTCGTTTGCAATGTGGAAAAAAATGACAGATTCGTTTGAGAACAATAGTGACTACAAGAAGTTGGCACTAAAAGAAAAACTTCGAAGTATCAAGATGCAAAAGAATGACACAATTCTATAGTACCTAAGCAACTTTACACAGTTTCGTGATGAACTTGGTGGGTTCAGTGTTAATGTCCCTAAAGAAGACTTGGTATCTTTAGCCCTTTTGGGCCTTCCCAAGAGTCAGCATAACTATCAAGATTTGGGAGTGACTATGGTCTGACCTATTGCAGGAATACATAAGGCAGAATACCAAAGATGGGACCTCATTCAAAGATGAGGAAGAGGAAATTGCATTATTCAGCAAAGGAAGGAAGGTGAAAGGGAATAATTCCAAAGGTGATATTAATTCCAGCCAAGAGGACACGAAGAAATACTTGTCCAAAATCAAGTTCTTTCACTATGTGAGGTCACGAGGTAACTCCTCAAAAAGAGAATGTATTATTCATTTAGGCTATCTATTATTATATACAAGGGAGAGACTGTTCAGTTTCATCTCTCGATGACTCTCCTTTTCCTCTATTATTTATTTACACTTATTTACAGTTGTTCATCCAATCCCTATGATTAGGTGTCAACATTCCACCCCTTAATTTGAAGGGATGTTGGTGAGTCCAAGCATCGTTCTGAATCTTTCAAGATTTTCTTTTCAAGCACTTAGTGAATATGTCTGCAATCTGCTCATTAGTGGAACAATGGCAAAGATGGATTGTTTTAGCCTCAACATGATGTCGAATCAGATGATATTTTGTACTAATGTGTTTCATTCGATCATGGAACTTTGGGTTCTTGGACAACTTTATTTCTGAGGTATTGTCAATCATGAGTGGAGTCGATTGTACCTGTTTTACCTACAAATATTTCAAAATTTTCCTGAGCCATACAATTTCTTTTGTTGCCTCAACTGTTGCCACATAATCTGCCTCTATTGTGGAATCTGTTGGAACTGATTGTTTGTGCGATCTCCAGGAGATAGCTCCTGATCCAAGACTCATAGCATAACCCAAAGTAGAAACCCCAGTTTTTGTGTCTCCATCGAAGTCGGAATCAGAGTATCCAATCAAGCTAAAGTCGCCCACCTGTGTATACTTGATTCCAAAGTCTTGAGTTCCCCTAAAGTACTTTTAGAACTCTTTTTGCAACAGACCATTGTCCCTCACAAGGCTTTTGCATAAGCCCAGAGAGGATTCCAACAACAAACGAAATGGCTGGTCTAGTAGTAGTTAGGTTATTGAGACTTCCTACAAGCTGTCTATACTTTGTTGCATCCTCAAATTCTTTTCCTTCAATGGATGTGAGGTTTAAGTTTTGTTCCATTGGAGTAGTCAGAGGATTGCATTTAGTCATGCCAAACCTATTCAACAGATCTCCAATGTACTTGTTTTGAGAAAGGAATAAGGACTTCAGATGTTGCGTTACTTCAATACTAAGATAGTAATGAACATAGCCCAAACCAGTGATTTCAAAACCTTTCCTCAATTCCTTCTTTACAGATGCAATGTATCTCTCATATACCACAAGATATACAACTGTTTTTCCAACCTTCTTGACAAATAAAGTTGCAACATCAAGATCATAATGTTTGAAATTGATTTTTTGAAATTCATAGCAGGCTCACGGTGCTTGTTTGAGGCCATACAAGGATTTCACAAGGTTGCTTACTTTATGTTCATGTCCTTTTACGGCAAATCCTTCAGGTTGGGACATAAAAACATTCTCTTTTAGATCTCCATTCAAGAAAGCAGTTTTTACAAGCATTTGATGGAATTTTCAACCACTTTGAGATGTTAGGGCAAAGAGTGTTTGGATGGTAGCCCATTTTGTTGTGGGGGGAAAATTCTCCTCATAATCGAACCCTTCCTTATGTGCAAAACCTTTTGCCACAAGCCTGGCTTTTTGCTTGTCAAGTGGGCCATCAGCTTTATACTTGTTTTTGTAGAGCCACTTGCAACCAATTGGTTTGGTTCCCAATGGAGGATCAACCAGCGTCTAAGTGCCACTCTTTATCAAGGCATCATACTCCTTGTTCATTGCTTCTTTCCATTCATCATGAGAAGAAACTTCTTTGAAGGAAGTTGGTTCAAAATTTGTAGACAATTTCAATTCACAATCATAAAACATCCATATCAATAGGGGAATAAGAGTCATCTACATCACCTCCATTTTGCCAGGTTGAATTTCTAGTTCCTGTCTTTCCAACCTCATCAAGATGAACACTTTCAAGTGTCTTTTTCAGCCACTTTGGGGGACCTTTCTGAGATGGTCCAAGCTACTCCATTGATTGAGTTAGGACTAAATCAAGATTGAATCTCCCAATTCTGTCAATCACATCACTCAAATTATCATCCGTTGTTAGAGTTTCATATGGGGGAGAGAGTGCTCCAGAAGAAAATTCCATGGGTTGATCTAGTATAGGAATCACCCCTTCAAGATGTGGAATCTGATTATCAAATTCTTGAAATGATTTTGCATTTGTGAATCTATCCAAGTGATGAAGTTGCCACTCAATGACATTGTCAGTTTTGGATGATTCAAGAAAGATTACATCTCTAGATACAACAAACCTTTTATTGACTTCATCATAGAAACAGTATGCTTTAGAGGTGTTTGAATACCCCAAGAAGATACCCTTACGACTTCTTGCACCAATTTCGTTTCTATATACCTTTGGTATCAAGGCATAACATGTGGAACCAAAGACCCTGAGATGCTTTACCGAAGGAATGTGCCCATACCACATTTCATAAGGAGTCTTATTTCTAATAGTATTAGATGGACATCTATTCTTTAGATATACAAGACATAGAAATGCATCAGCGCAAAACATCAATTTCACATTTTTGAAAAACATCATGGAGCGCACCATATTTAAGATTGTCTTATTTATTCTTTCAGCTACTCCGTTCTGTCGGGGATTATAAGGCACAATTGTTTGATGTTTGATCCCATGTTGGCAAAGATAGTTTTCAAATTCAGTTGAAGTGTATTCTTTTCCATTATCAGTGCGAATAGAGCCAATATGAGATTGTGCATCATTTTCAATCCATGTATGAAAGTTCTTTAATGTTTGAAAAGCATCAGATTTGTTCTTCAATAAATAAACCCAACACATTCTGGTGTAGTCATCAATAAATGTCATCATATATTTATTTCCATTTGCAAAAAGAACGGGCATTGGACCACATAAATCTGAATGAATGAATTTAATTTTTCTATGTTCTCTGGAATGTGAATCATGAAAAGATTGTTTGCTATGCTTTCCTAGAATGCAAGCATCACATTGCTTAAGTTTCCTAGGAATTGTAGGTAAACCAGTAACACCATTTTCCTTCAACAAGTAGAGGTTTTCATAGTTCAAGTGTCCAAATCTAGCATGCCATAATAAAATTGATGGAAATGTACCTTCTTCATAATGAGAATTGTAAGAGAAATTTTGTGCACGAGTAGAGATACCCTACAACTTGAGAAGCCTTTCTTCTTCTATCCCTGTCATGACAAGTGAGTGGTCTAATTCTTTTCTCACCTCAATATTGCCATCAAACATATGAATGGAGTGTCCTTGCTGGTGAATTTGGAACAAGGACAACAAGTTTCTCCTCAACTATGGGAGATATAAAACATGATGCAAAAGAAAGCCTGGAAAACCAGGCAATTTAAGCCTGATTGTGCCAAGCCATGATGGCTAGAGTTTTGATTTGTCTGCAAAGTATACTACTCCATCAATGAAAATAGCATGGGAGCCAAACAAAACAATGAAAACAATGCTTATATATGTAGGAGACAGCATGTTATATGAAAACAACATTTATATATGTAGGAGACAACATTATATATGAAAACAATGTGGGAGACAACATGTTATATGAAAACAACACTTATAAATGTAGGAGAAAGCATTATATATGAAAACAGTGTGGGAGACAACATGTTATATATACCAGTGCAGTGTTGTATATATATCAGAGTAGTATGGAGGAGCTTTTATGGAGAATCTGTGTTAATACACTTCCATTTACTCGGTTTTAATTGGTCATTCCTATTGTCATGATGCATGACTGTTCGTTGTTGGGTT
Source organism: Pinus taeda (assembly GCA_000404065.3). Taxonomy (NCBI): domain Eukaryota; kingdom Viridiplantae; phylum Streptophyta; class Pinopsida; order Pinales; family Pinaceae; genus Pinus; species Pinus taeda. The sequence goes on along the minus strand of APFE031451665.1, from coordinate 10,639 downwards.
TTGAACTCTTGATCGGTGTATATAGAAGAACATGGAGCTGCCAATGTTTAGAAGCCAACATTTACATACATGAGGGAGCAGTGTATAAGGGAGTTGTGTATCTAAGGGAGCTAGTGTAACCAAAGCCTGGAGCAGTGTTTACAGACCGCTTATGTAGAATCAACGCTAGAGGGCTCGATCAATCTGTTAAACACACATGGGAGCAAGAACAATATGAAAGATAATCAGGAGAGTACCATTTTTATTAACAAGAGATATACATTTATAGTACAATATGTGACCGTTGGGTTTCACATCCCAAGGTCTCTTAGACTCCTTTTGTCCATTCTGCTTCCACACTAACCCATTGAGGATAAGGTGTCCAACATTTCCCTCCTTAATCCGAAGGGTTATGTATGAGTCCAAGAAGAGAGATGTAATACAAAATGTGCAAAAATGCATGGCAGCACTAGGCTGAATGTGCTCTCTGAAATGTTGGTATAAAGGGCGGTGGTTTAAGGATGACCACCAACACTGGAACTCTTAGTGCAGTTCTCGGAACTCTTCCAAAACTGGCAAGAAACTGAAGTTTTCTGCTAGAGGAAGTGATCATATTGTTTTAAAGAGGGAAACCTTCAACCATAAAAGGG
>APFE031451663.1:0-10463 GCA_000404065.3 Pinus taeda | reverse complement strand
TATATTATTGATTAGATATTTGGACTCTATGAGATATAATTTCTAAGACAGGTGGGGCTACCGTGCTACATATTTCAACGCTTAATGAACTATTATCACATAAAGAACAATTCAATTTCTAATTTTGACACTACTCATTTTACACCCCTATGAATATGAAATTCAAAGTTAATATATAAATGGGCAATGAACTAGTTAATAAGAATAAGTTGAAATATTACAAATATTATTTGATTGGGGTGATGGCAACTATTTCTAGCTTCCAAACTCAATGGTTGGATTAATTCAAAAAAGCAAATTAAGATGAGAAGATTTATAAAAATTGTGATAGGTTAAGGATGAATATTATTTTTTTAATTTGTATAACCATAATAATATATGAGATAATTTTATTTCTATTTCATAATTTTTTAAGGAAAATTGCTGGTATAGTTTTCCACATTTTTATGATGTAAATCTATCAACGTTGATTACAATATCCAAAATGAGAGATGATCTTAAGAGTACTTGCATGCAAATTGTAGTCTATCTTCTATAAGATTTGGAGGGTTTTTCGACAATCTAATTTGGTATAGATTTGTTGGAATCATAAGTTTGAGTTATGAACTCTCCACAATCTGAATACCTGGGATTTTCAAGATGTTGAATCCATATATGCAGTCAAAAACCCATTTTAAACAACAAAAATCAAGATTTGACCAATTTTTTTTTATCAATACCAACGAAATACTCCAAAATGTATATATAAGAGTTAGTCAATTTCAATTCAAAATACTTAGCTATTTGAACTAGTTCAATAAGTTTATTTGGTACTTTTATTCCACCACATTCAAACATAGAAATTACATCTTTAAAAATATATATTCTAATTCAATTTATTTATGATAATTACCTTATTATTTATGTTAAAAGACAATGGTGATGATCATTATCAATGCTTTTTTTAAATGCTTAGCAGCTTTAAAAATATTTAAATAAAATAAATAATAATTTTGATGGGTTAAGAGAACTCTTCTTCCCTCAAATTTAAAAAAATATGTTAATAGCCCAAAATGTAAAGGCATTTTGTAATAATGAAAGTTATAAGCTATTTCAAGTGGCATGAAAACTAAAAGACAAGTTAGATCATAAAGAATAAACAATTAAAATAAAAATAATCAAAACTATCTTAAATTTACAAGTTAATCACAACTTTTATCATTTACAAAAATAAGTGTAAAAAATGAAAAATAACAAAAATTAACAAGAAAAAATTAATAAAATCAAATACATAAAATTAAAATTCTTAATCATAATTAAAGTAAAATAAAATGAACTCAGACATCCTAAATATTATTTAAATTTATAACCAATTTTTACCATTAAATAAATTTATAAAAATAATAAAAATAGATTAATAAGTTTTAATTACTAGCAATATCAATATTTTTTTAGTTACTAATGTACTGAAGCAATTTTCATTATCCCAACACCTGTGTTAGCAGAATTTACAACATATATTATAAAAATGTTCGTGTGTCAATCGCCATATTTATTGTATAAGGAATTTAAAGGAATAGAAAAATATTATATAAAATTTTAAAATAAAAATAAATAATATTATATATAAAATTTAAAGAACAAAAATTTAAATTATTATCTCTCTTTAATATTTCTCTTAAATATAATTTAAATTTCCAAAACTTAGATTACAATTACCTTTTTATCTGAAATGAATGGTCATATGCATTTAAAATGTCAAGCATTTATCCTTATACATATCCTTTCTTACCCTAACATCCTTATATTCTATCTACTTTATTATATTTTCCAGGAAAATATCTTCATTTCTGGGTCCACTATCCCGTCTACTGATCTTTCCAGGAAAAATCTCGAGTTCTTTTGGGCTGCTCTACTCACATTCATATTTCTTCACCTTTCCATCCACCTCCCTTCATTCCAGAAAAGTTTCCACCACTTCCTGTTTACCTTTCATGTGTAGCAGCATGATTTCTCTCAAACATTCATTTGCATTTATCTCGGACATCTGGGTTTTATCAAGCAACGGGGTTAAAGGGAAAACTCTAGTCATGTTTGGAGCGCTACCGTGATCTCTGCAACTTTATTGTGAAACCCTGGCAAGCACAGTATGGAATTAGCCTGTTTATCAGGCTGGAAGAACTCCTCCCTTCGATTGCATTTTGAAATGGGTATATTCAAGAAGTGGCAGGGAGGCCAATACATGAAGCCATTGTTGATGATAATGTTGGTTGAGTGGTTGAAATGGCTATTTAGCATCGCTATTTGAGTTACAGGAAACAGTAACAGATTCCGTTAATTTACCTCCCGATTTAGGAATCACATGTATAGGAAATCTAGCAGTCTTCACTGCAAGTTTGCTCACAGGCGGTGTATTCATAGATTGGGAGGGAAGCCAATACACAACGCAGATGTTGATTTGAAATCTGGTTGGTGTGGCTAAGTAGTCTTCCTTTTAGCACAACTCAGGATAAGAGCACCGGTAACGGGTTTTCTGATATTTCAGCGATCTGACCGTTTTTTTAACAGTTCTGTAAAAAGGAAGACTTGATCTAAAGATATTGAATCCATTCTACTACAATGCCTTCTTTTAAGATCTGCAGAGATCTGTGAAAGCAGCTTGAGATTTAGTCTATTCTAGATTGCAAGACAAGTTGACTGGACAAAGCTGTTGATCAGATCTGTAAGGGTGAAAGATAAAGGGTCCAAAGGAGTCAGAGTAATGGCTTCGGAAGCCCTGGAAAAGTACCTCGCTTAGATCGGAGGACAGATCATTGAAGGCTTAAAAAACCGTCTTAATAGTGCCAAGGTTGACAGAGCTATTAGTCAACTTTGTGCTAACATTCTGGTTTGTAGTGAATGGTTTCTCTAAATCACGTCCTGGTTCAAAGTGGATGGTTTCTCTAAATTTCAGTCTAATTCTGTGATGGTTTTTCTAAATATCTAGTAGTAAAAAGGGCAATTACAAGGGGTGAAGTGGGGTATTGGAAACTGTGTTTCCATCAAAAGTATTTGCGAAGCCAGAAAAGCATATGGTAGATATGTTCTCAAACATGGGTTACATTTGCTCAAAATCCATTCAAATCTAAAAAAATGGGTTTAGAGGTTTTGTTCGCAGAAATTGTATTATGGAATGTAGGCCATGGTGACTGCTAAGTCGCTGATCAAATCTTTCTAGTCTAAAATATGAAAGCCAGAGGAAAAAGAGTTGGCTACCCTGGAAATTACATCGTTTAGAGCCGATGCCCTAGAAATTAGATGTCTGAGAGTGGACGAAGGTTCTGACAAGGATCAGAATACATCAAGTGGGTTTGCTGTCAATGCATTTCTAACCAAAGATCAGGTCGATTCTAAATGCCAACAACACCAATGTTTGCCAGGTGCTGACCTTAAGAGGTACTCTGTAAAGCCTCGGGACCTTATCATTCCTAATCAATTGCGTCCGCTTGATTTGTTCTATTGGTTGGATTGCAATTATTAGATTTGTAGGAGGTGTTGGTAAATAGTTTATGGTATGCATTCCATGACGCATCTAAATGTAGTGTTGTTGTTATAAAGGCAGCCATTCGTTTTAATTTGGGCATAGACTGTTTGCTTTTGTATTTGGGCAGATTTCTTTGTTTAATCTCCTTATACTTGTTCTGTAGTAGCTTCACTTAAGACTAAGACGAACGATAAGAGAGTGAGATCAACATGCAATACAAAGCAGGAATTTAAATTGTAGTTACAGTTCAGTTATACATTTCTGTCCATTATCAACTCATTGATATAACATTTTTATAAGTTGTTTACCATTTTCGTTTGAAGTTGAGATCAGATGAATAAAATGCATTATGAAACATCTGACATGAGTCAGATATTGTGCAAATTTTCTGATGCCTAGGAGACATGTCATAATATGAATATACGCAAATGCCTCGAGGATATATCTATCTGCAGTAGTTAAGTATAGGAGTCACCATCAAAACATGAAAACGAGAGAGAAAAAAAGAGTAATAAGAGGAAAGGCAATCAGAACCTTGGGCATGGTAGCATAATAATCTATAACCCTAACATAGTTCTACAGCCTTTATGACCATCTGGATTCCTTTAATGCTGGGTGATTCTCAAATTTTTCTACTTAAACTGTTTTATTTTAATCTTAATCAAAGTCGTCGTTATTTCCTCATCACAAAGAAGTTGTACATCATACATTTGTGATCAGTTTGAACCATATTTGCTTTGGATGTTGTGTATAGACAATTATTAAAAGTTGGCAACAAGCTATTGCATTAGGATCTTTTTGTCAATTAGGTTTGTTTGGGGTGGTGGGAAGGAGTGATCATTATCCTCCTCACCCAGTTCAATTCTCGTAAGTGACATCATAAATTTTGTTGTAATTGTTTTTAGCTTTGTTGTGTTTGAGTAGTCCCTGAAGTACTGAAACATGAATATTCCTCCTAAAGAGTATGAACATCTTTCTCTTTGGAAAAAAATCAACAATTGTATTAAGGGTTTATTATGTTTGTGTTTATGATCTTATAACCGTTTCCTTACATATTTTGTGTTAAGTTCTAGTTTGTAACTTGGTCAAATTATGCATTATGGTCAGAGTTTGTCCATCTGATTAGATTAAAGACCTTTACAATTGAAGCTGTGGGACCTCATTAAGAACCCAGACTGAGATCATTATGATTAGTTGGAAAATGTAAGATTAAAAATAGCACGAATTGAACCAATTGTTTTTGTTCTGGCTTTTTTTTAGTAATTGGGGTGGTTTTGATTTAATGAACCTACTCATTTGTTTGCTCTCTTTTGTATTTGAATGACATGTTCCTTCTATATATCTCAATATTTTGAAGTAATATGCACAACTGCATCTTTGTGGATTTGTTTACTACAACTAAATTAATTCCTGTGGTAAGTTTCAGCTGTCTATAAATTTATGTTCGGATAGGTGTTCGCAGGATTTGGCTCGCAGTAGTTGATCCAAGTGTGTCACCACATTGCAATGTTTTGTCATTGCTGTAATTATGTTGTTACCTATAATGTAACATTGTCATTGTCAATCTTAAAGCAATGTGCAAGCTCAAGGAAGTGCCCAGGTTCACGGAGTCACCAGCACTGCTTCGGTGCGGCTCCAGTGTGGCATGCACTAACCTCCAGTACCATGGCAAGGAGCAGGTTGGTAATCATCATTTTGATTTGCCTCATAGGAAATCAGAGCGACCCTGTTTTTTCAGCTTTTTTTCAGCTTGGCCTAAGTGCACCTGGTCTGGAGCGATGGCGCTCCCAGCTACAATTTTGTTTTCTACTATCTTTGATTTACAGCCAATAGACATGGCGCCGCGAGGCTCAGTTCTCCATTTTTGGTTGAATGGCAATATGTTTCAAATGTTAAACGGTCTGAAAAAATTAGGCTCTGGTTTCCCCTTCCAGGGGCAGAGAAATTTTGACCTCACACTCTAGTTTCATCGCTCTGAGGCAGAGATGGCTATCAAGACTCTACATTATGTAAGTTTTGCTCTGTTAATATAATGTAGAATGCTTGCTTACCAAAAAAATGCATTGTCATTCTTAAATGAAATAAAGACCTTTCCAAATTGTGGATGGGGGATTTATTGTATTTGTGGGATCTCCTGTGTGGATTGTTTTGGTCCACCCGGAGGTGTGGTTGGGAAATAACTTGACAAGACTTATTTCAGTTAAGGAGAGATGACACAACCAATTCTCTCCATTTAAAACTTCAATGGACCATTGAAAGTCACTCACCGTGAATATAAGTTTAAATGCAAATCAACGCTAACTTCTTATCAACGTAAAACATTTATTAGTTTTGTGAGGCACTACACTTGCAAAGAATGCAAATTGCACGTTTCATCCTTAAGAAAGAGAGGTTGTTACACAAATAATTTTTATGAAGGAAAAACACAGCGCAGATGATTGGTGTGATCTAAAGTTCCTTAGGTGTGTATTTAGTAAATAGAAACATGAGGCGTGGCATTAAAGACATATGCAATAAAAAATGTCAGGACTATGCTGGCTAAAATTTCATTCTACGATTACATGTCAATGAAATGCACTTCAGATTTATTGTTAAACACTGACAAAACATCTATTCAGAGAGGGTCCTTGCCCGAGATGCACAAGTGGGGGTCACATTACATTCCTGAGTCATGGTTAACAGAAAGATATTGTCAAACCAGAGAAAAAGAAAAAAGAATACAACTTAACTCTATCATACGGCAAAGGCTAACCAGCTTGCCATAGGGCATTAAATGTCCTGGTACATGCAGGCTATATAACAAAATAACCCACAGCTTTTATTTTTAACTTATGTAGCCACTGAGGCTGTGTGTTATTTTGTTATATAGCCTGCATGTGCCAAGGCATTTAATGCCCTATGGCAGGCTGGTTAGCCCTTGCCCTATCATACATCATATAGACAGAAATTCTCATCAGACACGCAAAAGAATGAGAAGGGAAATTGATATTGATCTTTTTATTACTCTCAGAGTTCAGTTCATAGCTTTCACAAAATATAATAGATAACGCATACGTTAAACATGAGTCAATGGTGCAACCCCGATCCCACAACATCTCCACCATAATCGCAGATGTCAGTCAATATTGCATATCAATTACATTACATGAAAATTATTCAGTTGGAACTTGATAGCCACATACAAAATGCTCTATCACAGTCAACGAAATCCCTGGATTGCAAACCTTCATCCGCATATATATAGGTTGTCATGTCCAATTCGTAGCGTGCAAATTGTAGTCTCTAGAGCTTTTCAATCTTCATTTTGCTAGCTTATGTTACAAATTCATTGTTGCAAGCACCTTACTGCATACTCTGGTCCATTATTGTTGTTGTAAACATAACCGTTTCTTTGAATAAGGTGTTTGGCCCTTGAGACCAGGCATTGGAAAAATTGCAAAAGTGGAGTGACATCTCCAAAACGTCACTGGGTTGCAATTGGAAAGCTATAACTCAACTGAGATGCATTCCGATATTGGCTCGTTTGACTATTACCAAGTTGAAACCTATACAATCACCTTAATTGAAAGTTGCGTTCAAAATTGAATACGCCAGAGCCCTTCAAAGGGCCTCTGGCACGTCAGAGAGAAATTTTTACGCCTCAGAAATTTAAAATATGATTTATGGCATTTAAAAGAAAATGGAATAATATCTTAAATTTTTTTAAGAAGGGTTGTTAAATTTTCAACATTTTTTTAAATTTCATTTTTTCTGAAACTAAAGAACGTTGAATTTGTGAATTTCCTTTCATATTAAAACTTAAATTCCATTTGAGAAACTCCCATTTCAGAAACAACAATTTCTTTTTGGGTTGTTTTTTTTAATTGTGCATATAATGCAAGTTCTTTTGGGTTGTTTTTTCTAATTGTGCATATAATACAAGTTCTTTTTCAGAAGATCATATAATGCAAGTTCTTATTACTTATTATGTCAAAATTACCTTTTCATACCATTACATTTGGCAATTTCTAAGTTGCTCTCATTTAAAAAACCACAGTTTCTTTTTGAATTGTTTTTTCTAATTATGCATATGATCCAAGTTCTTATTAATTATTATTTCACAATTACCCTTTGATACCATTTCATTTGGTAGTTTCAATTGAGAGCCACTAGATATCAATATGGATGATGTATTGGATCTGTGATTTTACTGGGTTGTGCCTGAAGGCTGCCCAAAGCAAGGTTTGACAACGATTTAAGCTAGAGAGGATTTGGAGAGGATCATAGATTCATGATTCAGCAAACACCTTCAAGCAAGGTTTAAGCACAATTTATGCTTGGAGAGGAGCGCATTCCACAAGCTTCCTAACTTACTGGATTTTATTTGTTTGGGGATTCCCAATTTCTGGTATGTTTTCATATTCCCAATTTCTGAATGAGTTACTTGTATCAGTGTTAGTAAATGTGCTAGTGACTTGTAGGCAAGATACTAGTAATCAGAGAACAGATTTATCTTTGTTCATAATAATTCTAGATGCCACCCCAAATCTGGAAACTATGTTACAGAACGCTTGTAGTTTGCTTAACTTATTTTTCTAGAAAACAACAAGTCATCCACAAACATGAGATGTGAAATACGAGTGGTTCTTATTACCCTGCATCTAGCAATTAGTCCATTTTCTCTAGGCAACATCATAGAGTCATCAAAAATAGCCTTAGATCTCAACAGCATTATACACAATAGCTTGTTAGATTAAGCTAATGATCTCAACCCTCAAATACCCATAAGAAATATTTGAGTGTGGTGTTATGTCCTATACTCTAACACATAGTTTTCCTATAACAGCATGAACATTATTCTTGATCTTCCAATAATATCCCAACAGGGTTGATCCACTGCGTCTTTTAACTCGCCATCCTTACAAGAAGGAACCATCCTCACACAGTTGCAAGAGGGAGGCTCAAACCGTCCCTTAACTTATTCCAGTTCATTCGTATGATGGCTACTTTGCTGCGGCTAGATGACAACAAATAGAAGCCCTTCTAAACTGCATATTTAGGGTCCTTATTACAGTGTATAGGTTCACTACTGATCAACTCTCCTTCGTTCAAACAATAGATTAGTAGGCTTCGTTAGGGCTCCTTTGATAGCGTGTAAGTGTCATCCTTAATTGGGGATTACATCAACCTTGAGGAGTGCGGCCAAGGCAGCTTATATAGACTCCTCTTACTGTGTCTAGGGCTGGTTAAGGCAAGCTTATATAGATTCCTTTTTGACTGTGTCTAGGGCCGGTTAAGGCCTCCTCTTCCCAGCATATAATGATCCTCTTCTTGCTACCTAGACAAGTCTCCTTTTGCTGCATGTAGAAGGGAGACTAATGAGGAGTATCCCACAAACCGACTGGTATACTTTATATTATGTCCATAAAAATAGGAGTATTCATTATTCATCATATTTACTTTTAATTTCTAATTTATTTATTTTTATTTTGGTTCAAGGAGTATTTTAAATTCGATAGACAAGAAAGAGGTCAATTTATTGTTAGTTTCTTTATTTATGGACAAAGAAAAAAATAAAAAATTTGATTGGTTTTCTAAAAAAAACTATAATTTAAATAAAAATAACCATTTATTAATAACTTTAACATGTATAATTAAACATTTTTCCAACAAAATGTATTTTTCAAAATTACAAATAGTAAAGATTTGTAAAAATAAATAGGATATACATGTGTTGTGCAAACATTATTCCTTATCCTTTTATATGTACTAGTGGTATAAAAGCACACAATTATAAGATTGATATACCTAGATAGGAAATTAGAAAAAGTTGGACTAAAGAGATATTAGATTTAAAAAATAAACAGGTTTATATTTACAAAGATTTGTACCGAATTTTCGTGAATTTTTTTTAATGGAATGTTACAAATACTTTATTAGAATATCTATTTTATCACATATACTATAATTAATAAAAAATATAAATTTAAAATAGAAAGTGTAAATGAGAGTAAATGTTTTGTTTAATTTTAGTTTTATTAAATATTGGTTATAAATTAATTATTTAAAAAAATTACAGAGGCTTTTTTAATTTTGTTAATTTTTTTATTTTTTATTTTATATGAATATTTGTTATATTATAGAATTAGCTTAATGCCTAATAATATATTGGTGATAATTTTGGACTAAGTGAAGATGCATCTATGATATAATTTTGGACTAGGTTAAGATGAACCTATGATATATTTTTAATGTATTCAAGTGATTTTTTTTATTATTGTAATATTGACATTAAAGGCAGATGATTTTTTTTGTTTTTCAAGGAAAGTTATAGGGGCCAATGTTTCCAAGTGAGCTAATTTTCCATGGTTTTCTAAAAAAAAAGATTTGCCAATTTCCGTTTATTCTAAAAATGGTTCGCCTAAATGTTATACTAATTTAGAGACTATAGAATAATTAAAAATTTTAGTATTCCTACAAAAATATTGCTAAACATTTTTTAGCTTAATATTGAAGATTAATAAGATTTTCTAACATTTTTAAACTTGGAATTTTTTTTCCATCCTTCAAATTTTCCATGTTCAATTTGAAGAAAATTTTCAGTCTTTAAAATTTCCATACTCATCTTAATTTAGGCACATAATTCATACATTTAGTTAATTCAATTTAAATGCAAAAACACCTCAGCCTCCTAGTTGCAATTAAGCTCAATTTATTCAATTTATAAGAATTAATAATAATTTCAAATGAGTGGCCATTAATTTTGCTCATACATGTGTGTTGACTATGAATGTATGCTCCAAAACATAATATCCCAAAGTCTAATTGGTGAACGGGGACCAAAGCGATACATTGATTGATTTAATAATATCTCAATATAAGAGATTTAAAGGGACCAAATATTGAAAGATTATCAATTTCATTAACATTGTATCCCAAATGAATTATGTATCCCAAACTCTAATTCATGAAGCTAGACCAA
>APFE031451658.1:22983-51937 GCA_000404065.3 Pinus taeda | reverse complement strand
TCCCCGATGGGGGGGAGAACCTTGGAGCACGTGGCAACCAAGTCCCATGAATGACAACAAATGGCTCGCTGGCGGAGCACTGGCCTCCCGGTCCCCTCATCTCAACTGGCACAACGGGAGGTGTATTGGCAGAGTTTATTGCAATCATTCGAGACTTCGTTTCATCTCAAAGAACGAGGGTGGTGTAAGTTTAACGGGCGAGATGGCGAGGAAGGTTGGCATTTGCATTTGTGTCTTGGTGTGGTGTCGGGATCCTGGGCGGTATCCTACCCGTAAGCATAAGTGACAGTGGAGGACCTCCAGCACCGGAGGGTGTTATTCGATATTCCTCTCTGACTTTTGGTATGGTGAATTCAGTAGAGTTTTCTTCCCAAGATATCCCAAGCTTTACTGCGCCTGCATTGCGTGGACACTGGTAAACGAGGGACACTGTTATTTCGGTTTTCTATAGTTTTTAGCATGTTTGAGTAGCTGGGTTGAGAGAGGAGTCTGGAGGTGGTATCGCATGAAGTATACCTGGAGTGGCAGTGTCTCTGGGTGGAATTGCCCATTTCTAAAGCCTAGCTTGGAAATTGGAGGGACTAGTGGTTTGGTGGGTGGTTCTTGGTGGGCGGCAGTGATAGTAGAATCGTCCTCGTGGAATACACACGGTCGGCATCTTGGTGTAGGTTGTGTGGAGCTTCTTGGGCAACGTCGGCCTGGGGCGTATTCTCCCAGCCTTTTCCTTCTCTGGTTGCTCGAGCTCATGTCGGGGTTCCCATCAAGTGGCAAGGCAGTGGCTAGGGTGCAGTGGATGGCCTTCCGAGGCATTTTAAGAGCGTTGGGAGCCCTAGCTCTCAAGGGTGATGACCGGGGCAAAGTCCAACGAGTCGGAATTTGAAATTTGTTGGTGTTGGCCCTCCTAACTCGAGCCAAACGAAATCATCCGCACGACGTGGGCACTCCTCCCTTTCGGCCATGCCAGGCTCTGTGAGCTTGGATGAATTGGCAATAGCGTCAGCTGGTGCACGTCGCGGTGGCAAGATAGTCGGCCACTCCTAGCGTGTTAGCGTGGGATCTCGCGTTGGTCATGGTGGAGGCAAGCGAGGCTTCAGTGGTGGTGGTAGTGTGCGGGCATAGTAAACTTAGCATCAGGGTGGCGGACGGTGTGCAGGAACAACTAACCAAGGATCTGGGCATCGTGCAGCTCTCGGCCCGCAAGAACTTCAACATTGTGTTGGATAGGATGCACTACTTCCAGTGCCAGGTGAGGGAGTGAGTGGTGGTGGTCTAGCAAGGCCAAAACCACCTTACAGAAAAAGTGGAAAACCTTGAGACTTGGTTGGCGGATTTCAAAGGGCACATCCAGTGCAACTTTCGTCCCCTGTCTCCTCCAGGAACAACCCCAGACAACCCAACTTCCATTACGTCGGATGACTAGTATGCATTCAGGTGTTTTTTATGTATTGTTTGTCTTTTGGTGCCTCTGGCCCTCTTGTTTGTGGATGTTGTCCTTAGCCTCCTTTCTATATTTTTGTCACTTGTTACAAACATTGGTCAACAAACCCAGTCAAGGTGAGACCACCTGCTTTTTGCTTTGTTCGTTGTCCATATTTTTCTCCATATGAGTAGAATATCGACTTACAATATATATATATACAATTCATATTTGGTTAAACATTTTTGTCAAAATCATTGAAAAATAGAGCACAAAATTGGACAGAAGAACCCGATGGAGAAGGCCCTTAAACCATATTCAAAGTATAAATTTATTTCAATCATACAATTTTATAATAAATGAATAAAACCACTTCATAATCTAAATTTACTTTTACACAGACATCTCATAAAGAAATAAGATAGAAGTCAAAATATGATTTAATACACAGGATAAAAACCATATCATATAACGTTGAATACACAAAGGCAGTGTAGGACTTCACGATTGTATATGGAGTCACAGGCTAACAATCCCCCTCTCAAACATAAGTCCCAACAATCATACTTGTTACCATTTAGGCAATTCCTTTAGAGACACAATCAATTAGGTGTGATTTGATCTTTCTTATAGATGTTTCTCAATCCCATCAATTGCATTCATGTGCTAGTAAGTCTTTATGGATTCAGGGGTATATCATTCCTGATGCCCAATTCTCTTAAGATCAATTGTGTTGGATGGTGTTACATGAGACCTCGCACTACAATTGTTATGGTTTCACCATATGGTTTCCCTTAATTAGAAGTGATAGAATTTTTGTCTTGCTTGTGAAGTGTACTTGGCATAATTAAATGAGTACTTTATTGCATATAATTAAGTAAACATGTTACCTTGTTGCTATATCATTATGCAAAACATAATTGCCTCTGGATAAGTTTGTTTTAACCTAGGTAATTAGGTATTGTGAAAATTCCTACACTCAAGGAACCCCTACTGCAACAAAAACTGAATTTACTTCTCCTACTTGATTTTAATATACATTTATCAAGTTATTTTCTGAATACTGAAGTAAATTACTTCTGCAACCTACACTACTTTAAATTTGATTACATGAAACAGAAAATTGAGCAAAGAACAAGATACATAGGACACAGTTATTTTTGGACAAAATAGTCCCCGAAAAAACCCAATGCGGGAAAACTAGTGCCGCAACTCCAAGGGTTTTCTATTATTAAGCAGTAATTCTGAATACAATGTTGGATGCCCTCCTGGCAATCCAGTGGCAGAGAAAATATAATGGAGGAAAACTGAGTGAGTTTTACCTCACTTCACCCGACAAATTCCGGTTGATCCGGCAGCAGAACTGAATAACCTGTGTAGGCCCTGCATCAGCCTTACAGGCTCTGCATCAACTTTTGCATTGTCTCTTTTGCCTCTGGAACTTTTGCGTCAACCTCTCCCGACAGTTCCTACTTTCTGTGTGAGGGCAGCTTTTGCTCTGCGCTAGCCCTTCTGTCTCTGTGTCAGGCCTGCGTGGGACCAGATTGGCCTAGCGTCAGTCCTTCTAGCTTCTGCACTGCCTCCACTAGTGGCTCTCCGCCTCTCTGTCTAGTATTCCCAAACTATCCCTGCCCCTCTACTGCAAAATGATCACTCAGTTCGAATTCTCAACTTCCTAACCTTAGAAATCGAACTCCAGATCAATTCATTCTCTCTATATGTGATTCTAAATGAACACAAAGCCTCCTTCTTATACTTTTCTTGTTGAGACTTCAACGGCCGAGATTAAGTCTCTAATCAATTACTAAGATTAAAACTTGACTTGATCCACTTTCTAGAACATTCTCACCCATATTTTGACTAATACCCATAATACTTTAATTTTTCTAAGTTTAGACTTAGGACCCCCACTAAAAATATTAATTATTTTAATAAAATACAATCCGGGTGGAATTTCACCAAACGATTTCTGGGTTCTCTACAACTCATATGCCTTATCCTTTGCACCAAGTTTCATGGATAGAGCACATTCAATGTTACCAAAGACTAACACTACCTCTTAGCGAGGAAAGTGCTCTAGCAACAATGTCCAACTGCATGTTGCTCTCTCTCTGAAGCATCTCCTTTTCCACATTGTTGCTTCCACAAACATTGTGTTGTTGCTGCTACTGTACTACTACCCATGAAATTGTCACTGCCACTATTGCATCTGTACTACTGCTCCCTCTGCATTTGCTGCTAACACTGCCATTGCTAGCTCTGCACTGCATCATCTTCCAATTGTTGTTGCTTAACAACGGAAAAGCATCCAAAATTTATGAACTAAATGTGTTCAGCGTAATACCATGAATGTTGGAATCTGACTGCTACTAGTCTCTGACCCTCTAAATCTTCTGCGTTGTTGTTGACTTCTGTACTGTGCCATCTACACTACTGCCAATCTTGCTCTGCGTTGATCAGTCCCTGGTCTCAAGTTACTGCATCTGTCTCTCCAAACAATCCACTGCATCATCTGACACTAAGTCCATCGTGCTACTGTTGATTCTCAGGCTCCCATAGCAAGGAATTGATCCAAGAGGTGGACTCATCAAGGATACTGCTCACATGTAGTCCTCCCAACTACAACTCAATATTGCCTCATTTCCCTCCTGGAGATGCGTGGGCACTCGTGGTAAACTCATCTTCGTCAATTTTTGCTAGAGCAGCCTTAGGATCATGTTTCTCATCCTTATCCTTTTGCTTCAAAGGATACTGGGATGCAAAGTGGCCCATCTCGCCACATCTGGAATATTTCACCTTCAAAATTTCTTTCTTCTGCTTCTGCTTTTGTTGTCCCTTTGATGCTAGAGTTGTGTTCTCATCCTCCTCCTTGGTCTTCGTGCCACTCCCACTACTTCCATTAAGGTTGACATTAACCAAATCCCTCCTTAATTCCTCATGTTGAAGGGTTACCCACATCTCCTCCCATGAAGGTAGTCTTTCCCCGCCCAATATACTTTGGACAAAGACTTGCCATTCATCTGAGACTCCATTCAGGGTCGTCTTTACCATCGTGACAAACTGATGAGTAGACCCCATTGCAAAAAGTTGGTCTCTGGTGTCCTGAAGACGTTGAAGATAGGAGTTAACCCCTTCTCCCTTCTGCATCAATGTCCACTGCAAGTACATCTTCCGTTGTTCAGAAGAGCCTTCATACAGTGAAGACAAAGCTTCCCACATCTCTCGGGTTGTATCTTTTCCCTGCAAGTGTGAGACCACATGATCTCGAACTCCATCGAGTATGAACCTCTTCGCCTTCCCCTGCTCAACCTTGTACTTCTTCTTCTAATCATTGTCAATGGGAACAACCACAACATTCTTGACGTAGGCTTAGAGATCGTACTCCTCCAGAAAAACTAAGATTTTGGTCTTCCATATGACATAGTTGGAAGCTCCTTCCAACCTATCCTGATCTCTAAGCCCATGTGATGCCATCTCAACCAAATTGTCGAATTGACTCCTCTAGTCACTGCGCAGCACTAGTCTGCTACCCGGCAAGTGAAAAATTTGAACTTTTGGTGAGAAAAGTTCTCTGAGGCGAAAATTCCCATCTATGTGTCTTCTCTCTTTTTCGACGGATTTCGGCCCCGGCAGAAACTGTGCCCTTCAAGCACTGCGTTGAGGCTCTACGTCACTCCCTCTGCCTCTGCAAGCTCATGAACAGAAAATTGTACCTCTATGTCGGCTCTCTTAGAGAGAGATTTCATCGGATCTCTGCTTTCCCACAAGGACTGCGTAATACCTCCAAGGGGATTCGAATTGCTACCACATGTAATTGTTGGCCTCTCTCCTCAGCGTTGGATCTACTCTTCTTGTTTCAAAATCAATGCTTTGATACCCTGTGAAAATTCCTACATTCAAGGAACCCCTACTATAGCAAAAACTGAATTTACTTCTCCTACTTGATTTTAATATACATTTATCAAGTTATTTTCTAAATACTTAAGTAAATAATTTTTGCAGCCTACACTACTTTAAATTTGATTACATGAAACAGAAAATTGAGCAAAGAACAAGATACATAGGACAGTTATTTTTTGGACAAAATAGTCCCCAGAAAAACCCAATGCAGAAAACCGGTGCAGCATCTCTGAGGGTTTTCCATTATTAAGCAGTAATTATGAATACAATGTTGGATGCCCTCCTGGGAATCCAATGACAAAAAATATAATGATGGAAAACTATTGAAATTTTTAAGTATTACCCATTAGAAATTTTATCTATATTCTTTGGTTTATTTCACCTACTTGTTTAATTACTAACAAGTTATTTAACCATATAAACACTGAAATAAACACAATACAGTCTCAACCATCTACAGATCAACAGCTGAAAAAAATAGACAAACACACAAGTGACATTGTTATTTTTGGACAATCGTCCCCAAAAAAACCCCAATGCAGAAAAACCAGTGCAGCAGTTTTGAGCATTTTATTATTAAGCAGCTCTTCTGAGTACACTGGTGCCAAACTGGCTCACCCAACAGAGATAACCAAATCTGGCAGTAATACCTCTCTACGGAAGCAGATATTCGGAAAGTCTGCCCCACGAAACCCTCTCCAGCATAATCGAAGTACTGCGTCAGCGCTCCTGGCCTCTACGTCAACCTGAAACCCTCTGTGTCAGCCTTATGAGGCTCTATGTAGCCTCTCTGGCCCTCTGCATCACTCCTGTAGCCTCTGCGTGGATGACCCAAGCCCTTCTGGCCTCTGTGCAGTCCCTGCTAGCCTCTACGTGGCTCCCTCTAGGTTTGTGTCTGCCTCTCCTCTTCTGCGCTAGTTTTCTGGCACTATCTCTGCTTGTCTACCTTGTACTCACTACCCCTCGCTGCAACTCCAATCACTGATTCGATTTCTCTTAGCAAACCCCGCTCAAGAAAATCGAATGACTAATCACTCTAGTGTCTCTGCAACCCACCCTCAAGCCTCCTCTTATAATTTTTCTATTGAGTCTTCAACGGCCAAGATTACATCTTTAATCAACGACTAAGATTAGATTTGGCTTGATCCATGTCCTTTAGAACATTCTAACCCAGTTTTATATTAATACCCATTAATATTTTTATTTTCCTTAGTTTAGACTTAGGAACCCATTCAAAATATTAATTATTTTAATATCTCCTTCACCGGGAAAAATTTCCCCAAACCATTTCTGAGTCTTGGAAATCTCATGTTCTTTAGCCTCTCCACCAATTTGCATGGCTAGAGCACATCCGATGCTACACCAAATCAACACTCCCTCTTAGCGAGGACTGTGCTCTAGTAATACTCCTCACTAAGCATCACCCTAATTATACGGCACCAGTACATGTGCTGATGTTAGGCCTCCCCGCCCAACATCCTCTGCACTGCTGCATCCTGTACTGCTACCCATGGCTCTGCCACTACCACTGCTATCTGTACAGCAGCTCCCTCTACATCCGTGTTGTTGCTGATCCTTTCTCCCAATACTGCATCTGCACTACAGTTCTCTCTCATTATGTTGCATCATTCTACTGCTACTACAACTCAATTACTGAGAAGTAAGTAACTAATCCACCAGACTACTAACATCCCTATCAAGTTAGAAACCCTCCCGATGTTGAAGCTCTCTCTTTCGCTATATTGTGCTCCCTCTGCTACCTCTACGTTGCTGCAACAACTTCGTGCCTCTCGCACCACTGCAAACCTCTTTGTGCCATCCTGCACTGCTACAACCTCTTATGTGCCTCTCGCACTATTGCAATCCTTTCTGCGCTGCCTGGGACTACTTCACTTCTAGCACTCTCTCTCGCTTCATCCACATCCACTTCTACCAACATCCACCATCCTACTACTCTGACTTCGGGGCTCCCGTAGCCAAGTATGATCCAAGAGTTTGGGTCCCTCAAGGATCCTGCCCCTCATCGCCTGTAGTCCTCCTGACTACAGCTCGATGTCTGCCCACCTCTTCTCTAGAGGTACATGAGCGGTCATGGCACAATCGTCATCATCCTCTACCTCCTTCTCCGCCTTCGCTGGTGCTGCCTTGGAGTCAGACGCCTCTCCCTTATTCTTCTTCCTAGGACACTGGGTTGCATAATGGCCAAACTCCCCACAATTGAAGCACTTTATCTTGAAGAGGTCCTTTTTCTTCCTCTTCCCCTGTTGCCCCGCAAATGCTAGACCTGCATCTTCTTCCTCCTCTTACTTGACCTGGGCTCCTTTGTCATTGCTTCCCGCCTTGGTCAGTTGTCTGATCTCTTCTTGGCGAAGAGTTGCCCACAGTTCTTCCCATCCTAGAAGAATCGTTCTGCCCAAAATACTTTTGACGAATGTATACCACTCCTCGAAGACTACGTTTAGGGCAGCCCTCACCATTAATTCCTTGTCCGGCATGGCCCCTATGAAAGTTAGTTGGTCCTGGATCTCCTGCAACCTGCTGAGGAAGTGATCTACCTGCTCCCCCTTCTGCATCTGATACGACCACAACTAATTCTCCAGTAACATCTTCCTTTGCACGGAAGTGCCTTGATACAACTTTGTCAAGGTGTCCCACATTTCCTTTGCCGTGTCCTTCTCGGCAATACGCTGGACCACATGATCCTTGACCCCATCAAGGATTATGCATTTCGCCTTGGCCACTGCATCCTCATACTTTTCATTATCAACTGGGTCAACTGGGATCGCCATGGTTCTCAAGGCAAAGGCCTGGATGCGATGTTTCTCTAGAACAGACAGGATCCTGGCCTTCTAGATCACAAAGTTGGACGCCCTGTCCAACCTGTCCTGATCCCTCAGTCCATTCATGGCAATCTCTCTGCTCTTCCTTTCGACTCCTCTGAGTCTTTACTACCCTCTTGGAAGTTCTCTCTTCGACTCCCTCTGAGTCTCTACTTTCCTCCTGGAAGTTCTCCTCTAGACTCCCTCTAAGTCTCGATTTCCCACCTGGAAATCCTTTTGCCAACCATTGAATCGCACCTCTCCAATCTCCAATGCACCTGCAACACTGATATGGATTCCTTGGCTAGAAATCCGCCTACATAGTTGTTGTAACATGATTATTTTTTATTAAACTACATGATCATACAATTTTAAATTTTATGTATTTAGATTAGGGAATAAATTAAATCATCATTCAAATTTCATCAAAATTAGCTGATATAATAGGCTATAGTAGTTTAAAAATAATATATGGGTCTCCAAGAGTAAATGCACCCTCAAAAATGTAAATTTAAGTTTTATTAGCAGGTTGATTTAGTTAATCATGCATTTAAACATGATTAAATGATGAAATAAAGTCTAAATCAGATTTTTTTACCTATGATCGAGGATTGACAAGACATCTTGTCGCTATCACAAAAGTTCGGGCGCTTTTGCACGATTAAGATCTTCCTCACCCAGATCAATAGCGGGGAGGACATTTTGCACCCCCTTATGCCAAAAGACGTTAACAGGGGAGGAGGGTGTGGTCCGACACGCAGTTTCATGGCTGCTAGGCACCCCTAACGTGGCAGCCTCCCATGATTTTGCACCCTCTCTGTTCAAAACAACCTACAGCACCCACCCCCCCCCCCGAACACAAGGAGAAAGGGGGGGGGGGGCCCGTTGGGTTCGAAACATAGTTTCATGGCCGTTGGGCACCCATAATGTGGCATCCTCCAATGATTTCGCACCCCCTCTTTTCAAAACTACTTACAGGCCCCCCCCCAAAATCCACTTATCTCCCCAACATTCACACATCACTTCCCGCCAACATCTATTTACCCCCGGTCACATCATCTTCCTCGCCACATCCGTTCTCCTCCTCCACTCCTATTTTGTCTCCAAATTATTCCCCATTTCCTTACCATCAACCATGCGCCTATATGTCACCTCCTACCTCCACCGCATATGCCTATCTCATGGTCAGTTAAAACTATGTTTTCTCCATATACAACACAGTAATTTCAAACATTTTTTATAAACAAATGAGAATGAATTTTCAAGAACTGAAAGAGGTTTTTGTTTCTAACATTATCATGTACAAAAACACCTCTCATTTTTCTAACATCTATTATGAGTTGGGAGATGGTAATGATTCTTTAAAGGCATTTTTTCCAGAAATTTCCTGTTTCAATCACCATTTTCCAAAGAATATTGTGGATAATCAGAAATGAATTGTGGTAAACTGGAGGAGGTTTTTGTTCCTCAAATTCTAATCTACAAAAACCTCTCTCCATTTTGTAACAGAGGTTATGGTTTGGGAGATTCGAATGAATCTTTGCATGCATGTTTTCCCGAATTTTCATGTTTCTAGTCAGTGTTTTCAAATATTGTTTAAGAGGATTTTTTTGCCAACATCATCATTTACAAAAACCTCTCTCAGTTTTCTAACCGATATTATGGTTTGGGAAAAACAAAGGTATTACAGGACCCTATTTTTCAGAATTTTGGAAGGAAAAAACTCAAAGACAGTTAGTGACTTGAAGGCCACCTCATCAAATATGAGTTGCAATCAAATTCGAATTGCTCTTCTTTATCAACAAAAATCCTCAAGGATGGTACCAAAACTCTTCAAATAATTTTAGTTACCTTGATTTGGGTTCTATTTTTGTAATACAGTTTTCAGATATTTGTAATAGCTCTTGATATTTTTATCAAGATATTTTGTGAGGAAATTGTATAAATACTTCATCAATTGAAATAATATGTGTGGGTTTTTGATGCCAAGGCTCTTCACTTTGTAATAGCTTCTATTATAGGATTTCTAATGAAAGCCTTCCGGCTCCAGTTTGATAGAAGTTTGTGTTTTCGAGTATGTCTTTCTAGTGTTTCATTTCTTATTTCTACACATGTTCAAAGCATTTATATGAAGGCCTAGGTAAGTCTAGATTAAGTCTTAAATTTTAATCTCTCTGAAATCCCTTGTAAAATGATAGCCATTAAAAGATATTAGCTTATTGGACTATCTGTCCAAAATAGCTCTTCTTAAAATTGGTTTCAGTTTGGCCTGAGAAGCTTTGTTTTACATGAAACTCGAGGAACTTCGTTGCCCTCGCCTTTCTTGACTCTGTGCCCTTCTAGAACTGTGTTGTGGTCTGCTCGACTCGAGTTCCGTCGAGAGAGTGGACATAACCTTAGAGGAATGAGGAGTTTGATCAAACCTTTGGGTTAATTTCATTCTCGTTGTAGTGTTTTAAGTTCTGTGCCAGTTAAATGGAATGGGATCGAGGAAAAAGAGTAGGCCAAAAGGCCTTCCGAGAGCAGCGGATGGTTTCACAAAATTTTGGACAACAAACTACAATTTTCATTATAAATGTTTCCAAGGAAACACTGAAACATTCCACAAACATCTCAAGGATGTTTTGTACTAATTTCAATACAAAAATGGTAGAAACAGGGGGGTAGGATGCTTCTGTTAGCATAGTTGTGATTTGCAACACAACCTTTAGTGACCTTGGAGAAACATAGGCTGTTGCAAAGTTAGGTACCGCACCTACCAAAATACACCCCCACCTCACGAGATAAAATGCAAGACAAGAGATTACTATTTTAGCTTCTCTAGTAACCTGGAAACATGTTTTAGTTCATCTCATCTTATGTCCATAAATCTTCGGGTTTTGCACCATATATTGTACTGCTTGCTTGTTCCTTAGTTTAATTGTAGTTGTCTCCAATAGGCTCAACCTGAAGAGTAGTTGTAATTCAAGCACAAACTTTTGATTCACAAAAAACAAGTGATTAAGAAACATGTAAATGATCTAGGTCAAAAAGGATCAAAAGTTATCGATGGAATGTTCCATACTGTCAGAAATGAGATTAATGGATAAAGCATGCTTTAATTTAATTTTATCTATGTTAAAAATTCTCAATTTCAGAAGGTTGTAAATGCAAGGATCAGGACCATCTTCTGTTTATTGTCCATTTTATTTTTTTAATCGACACTTTCATGAATAAAGCATACCGGGATTCTGACAACTTCGTTGCGCCTCCATCCCAGAGGATTATATATCACAATTACCTGGGTGTAAGTCAATCAAGTAAAATAAATCAGTAACCCAAAAACTTCAATCAGTATAAAAAGACAGCTCAGACAAGTAAAGGATAAATAAAATAGTAGATGAGGATCAGAAACACACCAAACTCCTCCCATCTCCTAAGCCAGCTTCAGATTTGGGGCAGTAACTGATATTCATAAGAGGACACTGCACAAACAAGACTCCAAAAGGTAGGTCTTACTGGTAACTGAGGCTAGAAACAAGATGTACTATTGCAAAAGTGGCAAACTATTTGATAAGAATATTATTCATATACAATATAAAACTGACATTCCGTGCTTAGAAGTTCAGCTTTCCTTAGAAAAGGGAAAGGCTATTTGTCTGTTTAATGTTTCCCTTGAAAATTTGGCAATTCAATAGCACAGCACAAATCGTGTTTGAAGTTTGAAGAATATACCTGTGCAAGTTCTATTGTCTGCCTTGAGGTACTCATAGAATCTTCTTCCTGTAATAAACTTTCCTCTTGATGCTTTGAATGAGTTAGATTCACAGTGGAAAATTTATCCCCACAATATTTCTTTGATTTGCCACTTATAAGGCAAAGAAATGCAGAGTTCATTACACTCTCGGCCTGAAAACAAAAAGTGAAAATAGACTCGCAGTTTACTGTTATATTGAAAGAAGAACGTAAAGCACCATATTATATGTTGAATAGACCAAAAATTTCAAGGGATGCTAGCTTAATCAAACAGAAACGTTTTCTTTTGTTTGTATCTAATTTTTGTCTGCAAGACCCACAGAAACTGTATGAAAAGTTGAAAACATAATTATAAAAAATATTGTACTATCATAAAGCCTGCCAAAGAAATGTCAAAGGGAAACAAGGATGGGTGACAGAGATAAAGTTACTAGCTTTAACCTCTACTGAGCTCTGTGAAAGCCGTTTGGCATAATCATCCGCCACATGTTGCTTTGAAGTACCAGCTACTGCATCATGGTGCTGAACAAGAGCCATTGCTTCCTCCAAAGAATCTGTGTTAGGCCTTCCCTTATTTCTACCTACAAGAAACTCCAATTGCCTTGCTGCCTACAAATAATTGTTATCAAGGTATTATAAAATGGAAGTTCAAAAGAACATCACAAGAAAAAATAACCAAAAACACTGCCTAAAGGTCCATGACAGTCTCAAGGAGAGTTATTTGCTAGATTAAGCCCAAGCACACCTGTAGAAGCCCTGAAAGTTTTCTCACGTAACCTTTCAGAGCAGGCCGACTGGTGAAATATCCTGTCCAGTAAGCATTTGAATGATCTGCATACCTGTTCAATCAAAAAGAAAAGTTATAGTATCCAAGAAAGAAAGATTGTATTTTTAAATTCTACAAATGACCAAATTAGGTCGGCACTGAAATATACATCATCCGACAATGTCAATTTGGGAGTGCCTAAGGCATCGGCTTAAAATGAACAGTAAAAAAAGTTATAAAACAAAGGGATAAACCATAGAAGGCTAACTGTAAATGATGAAGCAGAGATTCTATACAAGAGCAGAGGAAGAATAAGCACCCCTATAGTAAAGAAGGCTAAATGATCACAAGCAGAGGCCAAGCAAATAATTAGATCGTAAACTGTGTCAAAATCAAAGGGAGCCTATAGCCTTGTCAACCACTGTGAAAGCACCAACGCTGATCTTGATGATGTCTTGACTCTTCAAGAGAATGGCTTGAGGTAAGAGTGTTAGAGTTGTTAAAGTTAGTTTATTAATAATGATAATTAAGGTCACAGCCTAAGTAGACACCAAATGATGTATGGGACCACCTTGTTTGTGGGACAAGGGACCCCTCCATGCACTTATTTGACCGCTTAGTCAATGGAAGTGTACATACCCTGCCCCCATCCAGATTCAAACATGAGTTTTAAGGAGGAAACACATTTACTTAACCTTTAGGCCCACTCATATGTAATTATAATGGTCATATAATATAATGTAAGTTTAGTATTTTAGTAGTAGAAATTTATTAAAGTTAAGGTACATATCATAAATGATGTTGACTCATAATTAGGGAACCATCTAATCTTGTAGCAAACTTCACTCCGGTCGCCACAAGTTGACGATATAAAAAGTTAGAGTTCCCATTGATCCAAAATTTTGTTTGAATTTTTTATGATCAGGATTGATTTAGAATTGGGCAAAATCCCTAATGGCAATGTTCTCCCATGCAAGGACATGTCACCCCTCACGTTAACAGGGGTACATACAATATTTTGTAGTATACTTCACCACCATTGTAAGCCCAAGGTCACAAGTCAAAAGCATTATAACAGACATGTGAGGCTCTGTGTTAGGCATCCTAGACCTTGTGTCTTGTTATCCGTATTTTGCTGTGTTGGTCATACCATGGCCGATCCCTTGAAGTTCATTGTAGGTTCCTTCAGTTGAGAAATCTAGGGCATCGATATTAAATGATTTCTCTACTTTAGATAACTGCTTGTGAATGTTTTTTACTTCTTAGATTAGGATCTTTTACTTAACTCAGTATAGTGCTATTCTTCATCAAAGATCTATCAATGCATAAACCATAAAGAGACAAGAGACACAGAATATAGGCTATAAGTCAAGCCCAAAACCTCTCCCACTTGAGAGGAAAACCCAAACAAATTATTCTTCTTTTAGAGGCTTCAATTGACGAATACCAAGACCAAGACCCTTGACCTATTTGCCACTCCAAGACCAAGACAAAATGTTTCCTATTCCTTCAACGAAATTCAAACTCCTTGTTTCTTCTTCCTTCACAGCGACCTTTGCTTCCTCTTCTCTATTTCAGATCTGCAATTTCTCGGCCTTAATTCAAGAACCCTTAGCAAATGAGAATGATCAACTTTGGCTCTTGATTGTCCTCGCTCTAGAAGGAGACTTCTTCTTGACACTTCGGCTTGAGACCTTCTTTGTTCCTCGCCCAAAAATTGTCTTCACAATGTGACTATGGTAACTCACTCTTCCTATAGTAGACATAGCAGATTCTCGCACGTGTGGAGTGTACCTAGCCCAAAATAGACCCAAAAATAGCACCAAAGACTTCGCTCTTCTTTCCTCTTTCTTTGTTGATGATTAGGCTCCGTCCTAAGTGACCTTCGCACCTTTTGATTTCAGACTTGCTTCACCGAAATTGTGTGTTCTGAAATGAGACCCAAGCTGCTTATTTATAGTCATTGGAGCCTCCATAATGAGCCGACATGAACTGAGGGTGAGTCGACATGTCCTTTTGAGAGATTTCATTATTCTTTGAAGCCGATTTGATAAAATTGGCAACTAGGGCCAAATTCCACCTTAGGACAGCTCATATGATGGAGATGATTATTGCATTGGATTCCCCTTTTCAAGTGGTCCAATTTTGATATAAAGATTATCTCATTCTGACAACCAGAAATGGAATTTTGAATTTATTCTCTCTCATGCACAAATTGTCAAGGTCGGCCTCAGTCAAATGTAGGCTCATGAAGCCCAATAGATGTAATGTTGACACCTAATAATTGGGATTGGGCGAATACTTGTAAATAATGTAAATAGTAAATAATGGAAAAGGAAGAGTCATTGGGAGGTGAAGCCCAAGAGTCACTCCCTCTTGTATATAACCATCAGTAATATTAATGAATAAACATAATTCATTTGAGGAGTTACCTCCTAGCCTGACATGGCATCAGAACCAGATCCATTTTTAGCTTTTCTGTCCTTGTAACTCCCTTTTGCCATTTCTCAGTCTACCATATTCTTTATTCCTATGTTCTCTATCCTCTGTATCTGCGTTATTTTTGTTTAATGCAATATTGTTATGCGTTGAACTGTGCATATTGTTGTGCCTCCACGAAGGACTGAACATTGATGTGAACTATGGGTTTGTGCATGCCTAGCGAACGCTACCTGAGTTCTGCGTTGGCGTGGAGACTGTGAGTGCGTGTAAACAATACCACTGGTTCTGCGTTGGCATGGAGACTGTGTGTTTGCTTTCAAGACTGTTGAAATGCGATATTTATGCATTCAATCATCCGTTGAATTTCTATGAGCGTGAATTTTAATATCGTTGGTATTTTTAATATGAGAACTGTGGTATATTATTTTAAGAGTGGTATTACTCCTTATGGTGCATCGTGGTTATATCATACACCTACACAGTCGACCCTTCCACCTTCTAGTTCATCTCTCCATACCACAACAGGACCACACAACTGACTCTCCCATACGTTGGCTTTGCTTTGTTGCCACTCCCCCAAACCCAACTCCGTGTTACACAATTTCCATTCCCCTCTAGTTAACTCTACATACCACTATTCAACTCACACCGCCCTCCTCCCACACTATTAAAACTCTCACACCAGACCTCTTACCACCGTTTGTCCACTGACATCATGACTGTCCACTGGTCATAACGCTCCATTCATACTGCCCTGCCACTATTCACCAATATAAAATTACATCCCAATACCACCTATACCATCCCACTCTCAGTAGTTGGGTGATACACTGCCACAAGTCCTCTCCCGATTTTTTAACTATGATATAATTCCACAGTCCACCTCCCTTCCCATACCACCATTCAATCAACATTGTTTATACATTGACCCTCCTTCATATACACCTTCCCGTAAACCCCCTCCCCCATATACTCCCTCCCCAACATAGTCCCTCTTCCAAATATACCCTCCCCCAATAATACCTCTGCTCTATACATATCATATTGTAATTTTTACACCAAAACTGCGTTTTTTACCACCAAAAGTGAAAAAAATTTATATATTGGCAGCAAAGTTCATTTTTTAAATGCATACATTGATATCTATTTGGGAGTGGTTCTCACCGGGAAGGTGAACTATACTGAGTGGTCTCGAAAGATCAAACACACTCTCATTTTCAATGAGTTGTGGAAAGGAGTTTGTGTAGGAAAAGGAGATAATGAACTTGCAAAGCCTACCTCAAACAAGGAATTCGCCATTTGGGAAAACAAGAACAGCAAGGCCTATGCCTTGATTGCAGCTTTTGTAAATGAAGAGGTGAGTCGCCATATTTCAGCATTTTCAAATGCTTTTGAAGCCTTACAGAAGTTGAAGGAACTCTATGACTCACACTCTGTGCTCGAAGTTGTCCAATTGATGATAAATTGTTCAGTCTTGAATTACAAAATGATGATCCCCTTTCTCTAGCATCAGAAGTAAAATCTATTATGCATGATATCAAAGTCACTAATGTTGAACTAGACATTCCTATGATAGCTTTTGTCAAGGCTCTTTATCTCACTTATTCAAATTATCTTGAGTCATTGCAAGCAAATGGAAACCTCAAAGAGATTACCTTTGACTCCCTTGTGAATAAATTTGCTGAGAGAGAGAAAGCTTTTGGGAAGAAGATAGCTCCTCAGTCTTCTGAAGAAGTTGTTTGTCTTGCACATAGAGAGAAGCATCATGCTCAAGATTCTTCCAGAGGAAGAGGAAGAAGAAATTTCAAAGGCAGGGGGGCAGACACTCTCAAGGAGAAAAGTTTGATCTTCATTGCTTACGTTGCAATAGAGATGGATCACATGATGCATCCACATGCAAGTTTCCTTGGGACAAAATTGAGCAGGAAAGAAATCAAGCCAAGTTAAAATCAATGACAAAGAGAAAGGTAAAGCACTTGAATCCGCTCACTATGTTGTGGCACATTGTAATATTGGAGTAAATGAAGACTTGTTTAACGCTTCACTTGCTTCTTGGAAAAATGATTGGTTGCTTGATTCAGGAGCAACTTGCTGCATGAATTTTAGAAGAGATTTTTTTGAAGGATTTACTGACAATATTGATGGAACAGTATACTTTGTAGACAAATCAAAACTCAAGTCATCAGGGCTTGGCACATTCAGGCTCAAATTGCCTAGTCTTCCAAACTTTCTTCTGCATGATTTTTTATATCTCCCACAGCTAAGAAGAAATTTGTTGTCCTTGGTCCACATCCGCCAACAAGGACACTCCATTCATATGTTTGATGGCAAGGTTGAAGTGAGAAAAGCATCAGATCACTCACTTGTCATGACGGGGATAGAAGAAGAAATACTTTTGAAGCTGCAAGGTACCTCTATTCGTGCACAAAATTTCTCATACAATTCTCACTATGATGAAGGTACATTTCCATCAAGTCTATTATGGCATGCTAGATTTGGACACTTGAACTATGACAGTCTTCGCTTGTTGAAGAAAAATGGTGTTACTGGTTTTCCTACAATTCCTAGGGAACTTAAGCAATGTGATGCTTGTATTCTAGGAAAGCATAGCAAACAGTGTTTTCATGATTCACATTCCAGAGCACATAGAAAACTAGAACTCATTCATTTAGATTTACGTGGTCCAATGCATGTTCCTTCTGCAAATGGAAATAAATATATGATAACATTTATTGACGACTACACCAGAATGGGTTGGGTTTATTTATTGAAGAAAAAATATGATGCTTTTCAAACATTCAAGAACTTTCATACATGGATTGAAAATGATGCACAATCTCATATTGGCTCTATTCGCACTGATACTGGAAAAGAATACACTTCAAATGAATTTGAAAACTATCTTCGCCATCATGGGATCAAACATCAAACAATTGTGCCTTATAATCCCCAACAAAACAGAGTAGCTGAAAGAATGAATAGGACAATCATAAATATGGTACATTCCATGATGTTTTTCAAGAATGTAAAATTGATGTTTTGGGTTGATGCAGTTCTATGTGTTGTATATGTAAAGAATAGATGTCCATCTAATGCTATTAGACACAAGACTCCTTATGAAATGTGGTATGGCCACATTCCTTTGGTAAAGCATCTCAGAGTCTTTGGTTCCACCCGTTACGCCTTGATACCAAAGGTACATAGAAACAAACTTGGTGCAAGGAGTCGTAAGTGTATCTTCTTGGGGTATTCAAATACCTCCAAAGCATACCGTCTCTATGATGAAGTTAATAAAAAGTTGGTTGTATTCAAAGATGTAATCTTTCTTGAATCTTCCAACGCTGACAATGTTGTTGAGCAGCAACTTGATCGCTTGGATACATTCAGGAATGCAAAATCATTTCAAGAATTTGATAATCAGATTCCACATCTTGAAGGGGGAATTCATATACTAGATCAATCTGTGTAATCTTCTTTTAAAGTACTCTCTCCCCCACATGAAACTCTAACCACTGATGATACTTTGAGTGATGTGATTGACAGAATTGGAAGACTCAATCTTGATTCAGTCCCAACTCAGTCAACTGAGCAGCCTGGACCATCTCAGAAAGGTCCCCCAAAGTGGCTGACAAAGACACTTGAAAGTGTTCATCTTGATGAGGTTGGAAAGACAGGAACAAGAAATTCAACTAGGCAAAATGGAGGTGATGTAGATGATTCCGCTTCACCTGTTGATATGGATGTTTCTTATGATTGTGAATTGAATTTGTCTATAGATTTTGAACCAACTTCCTTCAAAGAAGTCGCTTCTCATGATGAATGGAAAGAAGCGATGCAAAAGGAGTATGATGCCTTGATAAAGAATGGCACTTGGACGCTGGTTGATCCTCCATTGGGAACCAAACCAATTGGCCGCAAGTGGGTCTACAAGAACAAGTATAAAGTTGATGGCTCACTTGACAAGCACAAAGCCAGACTTGTGGCAAAAGGTTTTGTACAGAAGGAAGGGGTTGATTATGAGGAGACTTGTGCCCCCACTCTTTGCCTTAGCAGCTCAGAACAGTTGGAAAGTCCATCAAATGTATGTAAAAATTGTTTTCTTGAATGGAGATCTGAAAGAAAATGTTTTTATGTCGCAGCCAGAAGGGTTTGTTGTGAAGGGACATGAACATAAAATATGCAAACTTGTGAAATCCTTGTATGGCCTCAAGCAAGCATTGCGAGCCTGGTATGAAAAGTTAACTAAGCATCTTCTGAAACTCAACTTCAAACATTACGATCTTGATGATGCAACTTTGTTTGTCAAGAAAGTTGGCAAAATAGTGGTATATCTTGTGGTATATGTAGATGATATTTTGATGATAGGGAACAATGAGAGCTACATTTCATCCATAAAGAAGGAATTGAGCAAAGGTTTTGAAATAACTAACTCTGGCTATGTTAACTACTATCTTGGTATTGAAGTAACTCAACATCCGAAGTCTAGATTCCTATCTCAAAAGAAGTACATTGGAGATCTGTTGAACAGGTTTGGCATGGTTGAGTGCAATCCTCTAACTACTCCAATGGAACAAAACTTAAAGCTCACATCCATTGAAGGAAAAGAATTTTAGGATGCAACAAAGTATAGACAGCTTGTAGGAAGTCTCAACTACCTGACTACTACCAGACCAGACATTTCATTTGTTGTTGGAATCCTCTCCAGGTTTATGCAAAAGCCTTGTGAGAGACATTGGTCTACTGCAAAAAGAGTTCTAAAGTACTTGAAGGGAACCCAAGACTTTGGACTCGAGTATACACAAGTGGGCGACTCCAACTTGATTAGATACTTTGATTGAGACTTCAATGGAGACAAAGAAACTGGGGTATCTACTTCAGGTTATGCTATGAGTCTTGGATCAGGAGTTGTCTCCTAGAGATCACGCAAACAATCAGTGCCGGCAGATTCCACAATAGAGGCAGAATATGTGGCAACAGTTGAGACAACAAAAGAAATTGTGTGGCTAAGGAAAATTCTAGAAAATTTGCAGGTAAAACAAGTACATTCAGCTCCACTCATGATTGACAACACCTCTACAATAAAGTTGGCCAAGAACCCAAAGTTCCATGATCGAACGAAGCACATCAATACAAAATACCATCTGATTCAACATCACGTTGAGGCCAAGACAATCCATCTACGCTATTGTTCCAACTTCCACTAATGAGAAGATTGCAAACATCTTCACCAAAGCGCTTAGAAGAGAAAAGTTTGAAAGATTCAAAATGATGCTTGGACTCACCAACATCCCTTCAAATTAAGGGGGGGAATCTTGACACCTAATCATTGGGATTAGTGAATACTTGTAAATAATGTAAATAGTAAATAATGGAAAAGGAAGAGTCATCGGGAGGTGAAGCCCAAGAGTCACTCCCTCCTGTATATAACCATGAGTAATGTTAATTAATAAACATAATTCATTTGAGGAGTTACCTCCTAGCCTGACAATCTCCTCCCCCTCAACAAAGTGTATAAATAGGAGTGACTTCTCTCTCATTGGTGATCACTCATCTCATCACATATCTCTCTCTCTCCTCTCTTGATTGGTTTGTACATCTTGGAGGCAACCTTCCATACTTCACACATGTGAAAGGAGGACAAATTTCAGGACTGTTTTGGAGGCCAAAAATTTCAGGAAACATGACAGAGTTGACCAGCATTGACTTGGGTGATTTTGACCAGCATTGGCATTGTTCTAGTGGGAAGAATTTTGATTTTTGAAGGCCGCATTGATTGGCATAGTTTTTGAGGTGATTGGGACAATTTGACTAGTTTAACTTCAGTGTTGACTTCAGCCTTTGACTGCAGAAATTACAGCAGTGTTTGACTAGGTTGACCGAATTGTTTTTGGGTTGACTTTGACCCTCTTGGAAGGCCGAATTTATCTACTATTGACCGAGCTTCTTGGAGGACATTTTGGAGCTTCTTTGACCACCGTTGACTTTCTGGTTAGGGTTGCAGTTAACTGTTGTTGACTGCTAATTTGACAAGACTATTTTGGGCGAGTTAATTTAATATTTGTACTCTCTCTCTGTTGAACTATTGAAGAATAATAAGAAGGTTTGATCAAAGGGTTTCCCCACATCAGGGTTTTTCCCTGGCATCCGCCACATCTTGTGTCCTCTTGTCTTCTACACATGTTTTTATGTTCTATCTGCATTTACTGTCAATGTGTTTAAGTAAATGCGATTGCTACTGGAAATAATTGGAAATTGTGATTGGGTTGATAAGGAACATTGAAGTAAATTGTGCTAACATATAGAACATACCATTGTTATCTAAAATTAACATGGTAGAGCTCGAGTGAAGACAAAGCCCAAGCAAGAGTGAGGAAAAGATATCACTAAGAAAAGTTGTTGGACAAGGACTTGGAACTAGTCCCAATGACGACTACATCTTTCTTCAAATCCGAGGACAAGCTTAAGGAAAAATCCAAATATCATGCATGGAAGATGACTCTAGATTTGACATTGGAAGAAAATGATGCCATGGACTATTTCAAAGAAAGAATAGTGGAGCCTCCTTCAAATGCATCCGCAGCTACACAAACAAAGTAATGTTGCTCAAGTGTTTCTTCTTCATCGCCACATCGATCTCTTCTTATGTTTTCATATTGGGACTCCAATGACCAAGATTAAATCTTAATCAAGGGTTTGGATCATTTCTGGATTAATTTGTGTGAGCTTCTAGAGAATTCTCACCTTGACTTAATTAATTTTGATTAATTAACCATTTTTCCTAAGTTTAGACTTAGGAAACAATAAAAATAGGTTAATAATCTAATTAAGCCATCTCTAGGTGGAATTCCCAGAAACGATTTCTAGGTTATTGAGATCTCATGTATTCTAGCCTCTTCATCGAGTTTCGTGACTAGAATACATCCGATGCTACAAAAACTAACATGAGAAAGAGGGCAAGGGGAGGCAAGCAGAGGCTTGATTAACAATACCTCCCCTCAGGGACTAACCACCCAGTGCCTCCAACGCTGCAGAGACTGTGGCTCTGATGACTGCAAGGTCACTGTGTTAACTACTAAAAAGGTGCTAGGCCCCTCAAGTTAGATGAGAAAGGTGGTCATATTATCTCTATCAACCAAGCTTATGATTGAAGGTAAGTTATTAATGCAATGTTAATCTTAGGATGCTTAATGTAGGATTATTGAATGCTTCTTGAGTTAAGATTGTTTAATGACTTTAAGTACTTAGCTATGATTAGCTTATGACAAGAGTACTTAACAATGAATTAAGAGACAATCTTAAACAAGACAAATTGCCAATTTTGCAAGTGCCAACAAGATACAATAGTATGCACAACACAATTGCTCAATTAAATAAATAACCACAAGACATGTGCTCTTAAAGACAAGATCAATTCATAATAGATATCCACTTTAGATATGAACCATAAATCAAATGACAATTAGAGAACTTTATCTATGTGGAACAATTAGCCAATGAGACAATATAGGATGCTAACGACAATTATCCAAAAGAGACAATAAGATTGCAAATGTTCTTAGCCAATATTTCTCAACAATTAGTCTCTTTTATGTTAACAAGATATGCAATTAGATTCAACAATACTTAAATCTTAGATCAAGAGACATTCAATGATATCCTTCAAACACAATTGGAACAAGACACTTTAATGCCAATTAGATCTCAAGAGACCAGTGATGTAACACAAGATGCCCAAGTAACTTAAATCACTCAACACAATGCCAAAGGATTAAAGTGCTTTAGAGAGTGAGTTTATTAGTGTAGATTTGAAATTATGGAGCTACAAAAGACAACCAATGTTAGTGTTTTTATCCAATATTGCAAATGTTAGACAACAATAGCACTTTAATCAATGAAGCAAATCTATTTCACAAGGAACTTATTAAAGCATGAACAATAGAAGCCTTATGCTACTTGTGATCCAATATCATCCAAAGGAGCAATAAATGAGTGTTATGACAGCAGTATGTAACTTTTAGGTGCAAAATGAGATACATATGTTTGCCAAACATGAGCAATAGAAACCCAAATGCCAAAACACTTTCAAATTACCAATTTCTCAATGTATTAGGCCTTTTAATGATGCAAATGCCACTGTTAAGATCAGATTTGATTCTGTTGTGACAGTGAGCAACAAGCTATGAAACCTAGCTAATAAGAGTTACCCAATTTATGCAATGATTAGGTATGGAACTTAAGAAACTTTTCAATTATTTTAGGCACTCAAGTTAGCTTTTTTGCCACTGTTACAAATTGATTAACTTGCTGAAGCAAAACAGTGAGAAAAGAGGGTTTAGAAGGAGCAAAACACTAGGCCTTGAGGGCTTGAAGAGGGCTAGTCCTCTCATAAAAAAATCTCCCAGTGACGGGTACACTTGTAAACATAAAATAAGCTCCAATACCTATGCAAAAGACACCAAGAATCAGTCCAGAAATCAAATGACTACCCACAGAGATGAAAAGAGGGTAAATGAGGCAAGGCTAGGGTCACGGAAAAAGCCTAGAAGCCAAAGCATGGGAACACCTAGACTAATGAGGCTAGCGGCTATGGCAATGAGGCCAATTAGACCTGCAGTCAAGGGGAAGGAGGCCTCAGAGGCCTGCCGCAAGCCCTAAGAGGGTTGCGGCTTAGGGAACAAGCCAGAAAGGAGCACACTAGGCCTCAAATGAGGTTGCAGCTTAGGAAGAAGAGGCAGCCGAGAGGGAGGAAGGGCAAACAAAGGAGGACAAACGGGAGAAAATGTTGAGCAAAAGGGAAAAAGGCAAGATGGAGGAGAAGGATGAGGGCCGAGAGGGTTAGAAGGGCAGGGAAAAGGCTTGCAGCCAAGCCTTAGAGACCCAAATGGGCCCACGACAAGCCCTAGAAGGGTTGTCGTTAAGATTGAAGGGGAGGTTGAGGCCTCTAAGCCTCACGGCAAGGGTAAATCAGGGGAGTCGTAGCCCTTAAGGGCTGTAGCTAGACTAACCAAGGGGAAAGGCTAGGCTAGAGGGTGGACGCTAGGTTTGGACGCCCTAAAAAAAAATTGAAACCCTTGCCAAAAATTGTGAATTTGCTTCAAATCTTTAGTTTTACTGCAAAATTCTTTGATGTTGGCCCTGCGAAAATTCTAGAGACTAGATCTTACCCTCAAGGGCCTAGATTTAGCTCAAACCTAGAAAATCTTCTTCAAATGGCTCGAATCTCATATGCACAAACGAAAATACAAAACCCCAATATATACAAAATTTGAAAATAAATGCCAAACCCCAGTCGCTGCAAAGCAAGGGTTAGAAAATTTTATTTATAAAAATTATTCTACAAAAAAATAATTTTACAAATATACAAATGTACA
The DNA here is from genome assembly GCA_000404065.3 of Pinus taeda. Taxonomy (NCBI): domain Eukaryota; kingdom Viridiplantae; phylum Streptophyta; class Pinopsida; order Pinales; family Pinaceae; genus Pinus; species Pinus taeda. Next base: position 27,487 of record APFE031451658.1, on the reverse strand, counting down.
ATGTTTGAAAGTTTTTTTTATGAAGAATAACTTTTGTGAAATTTGACAATGGCTTGATGTATTTTGAAAGATAGTTATTAACCGCAGCCTTAGCGAAGTGAGAAAATCATATAAATTTCCTAGAGTCCAAACAAGGTCAACCTGTGCCCATAGTCTGTGAACTTGGAGCCCAAGGGCCAGGGAACCTGCAAACTCTATATATTTTCTCAAGAAAACTTGTTAAGACATATGGCGAACCAGATCACCTACGATAAAACCAAAATCTACCAATAGAATGTTCTTATCACCATCTAATAAATAAACAAGTCATATAAAATTTTAAGCACAATATAGGAAAGCACATACCCAGCAGGTACCACAGATCAATGAAACAAAGACACCATGAACTGTGCCCCAAAGTCATTTATTATGAATTTCAAACATTCCCAGCAGAACAGCGGCTTCACACCAGCATTACAAAATTACATCAGCCAAAAATCATATTTTCATCATCATGGTTTGAGAAACAAATGGCTTCTAATTTATACATAAATCCTCCAAGTGGAAGATAATGGCTAGTTGGTTTGATCTCTGTCAAAATAATCCAACTGTTGATAAATACTTGATCAACTTTTAGTCTTTGTCGTCGAAAATACTTATTTTTTAAGGAATTCTTGAATTTCTCATAAAAAATTACTACTCCAAAAATAATTATTTTGGATAAATTTCCTCAAAAAATTAACTTTGACTTTAAAACCAATGTCCAAGGGCTTAATTTTTCTTAAAAAATCATTTTTTCTTTGGTGGGGGACCTCCAAAAATTGACTTCTTTTTTACCCACGAATTTTTCCACTTGGAAAAATTAATTTCTCTATAATGGTGGGCCTAATGGTCAAAGAGCATGTGTTTCCTCCTAAGAGGTCACAAGTTCAAAACCAGCGGGGGGTAGAGTATGTATGCCTTCGTAGACTTAGCAGTCAAATCGCTACACGGAGGTGGGTCCCTTGTCCCACAAACAAGGGGGTCTCATACACCAATTTGGTGTCTGACTTGGTTGTGACCTTAAAAATGGACATTATTATTATTATTATTAATAATTAATTTTTTACTCTAAATTAATTAATTTTTTGGCTTAATAGTTAATTTAATTTTCACCAGAAAATTTAATTGATTGACTCTATAGGGGATTAATTATTTTTCCACCCTCGAATATTTTAGCCGTGGTGTTTAAGTATGAGGGACTATGCACTAAAATATTTTTTACATCATGGTATTACAATTTCAATTCTCAAAGGGGGGTACCCATTCATTTAGACTCTCAAAATAATTACCCAATTCTACGACTCAATATGATCTAGTATAAACCAAGTGATCTGTAATAAAATAATTTAGCCAAATAGCTTACATTATTCCCGAATCGCTCTTACAAAGACTCGATATAACACTAGGACTCACATAAGACTCTGTCAATAAATTTCACCCTAGATTCGGGGTTTGAGCTGAAGGGAAAATCTCTTTTGATTAGCCATGTTTAAAAACACAAGTAATCGGTGAGGTTAAAAAACCTCCTAGGATGAAATTTGTCGCCAAAATCAGAGGCTTACCTAGGTGTTGTTACAACATTTAACCGGTCATACTAGTCATTTACATTACAATTACAAGAATTTGGGTTTACAATGATACAATGTAGCTAGCTGATGATTCTGAACTTTGAAAAAAAATTGGTACAACTGCTTCCTTGGACTTTGTGACAAAATGTCTGCAACAAAACTAAAGAAGAAAGGAATCCTAGAAAAGGAAACATTGTGTCTAAAACAAGAGACTCATTGAAGCAATATTCTTTGAGGAACAAAGAACCAAATACAATGGCATCTTTTGACCTAAGGCTGAGTCACCTAATGATTGAAGTCTATGGAGAAATGGAATAAGCCTAAAGATGTTTTTGAGACAAAGGGGGTGAGCGCCAAATTCAGCCTAGATGATATTCTAAGGAATAATCCTTTGAAATAGCTCATTCATTTGGAGCATAATCATTTGGAGAATCTTCCATTTGTGCCCAAATAATAGGTCTTAAGTTGAGACTACAATCCTTAAAGCCATAGAGAACAATGGGTTTAATAATTGTGTCAAAGGTATGCATCTTCGAAGTGATATCCTAGAAGTGTATCTAAAAGCACTAGCACTCCAACATGGATACAGATACATACCCCTTACGGTGATGTGAATTGGAAGTTAGACACTAGTTGAATATATGACCAATAACCCTAATGTTGAAGAATGTAACTAGTGTCGGTCTTCATAATTGCATTGGAGTCATAATGAAATGTATTTTTCAAAAGAAAGAAAAGAAAAAATATTTATTAGCATGGGTTTCATGCTTTAGGATTTTATTTCTAGGTCAAAGCCTCCATTGTAGGATTCTAGGGTTTATGTCAATAGTCTTTGTCTATGTCATCATGTAATAGACCCTTCTTGGGCTTTATCTACCAAGAACGAAATTTCTTGTGATGTAAATTGAGTCATTTAGGCCACATCCACCAAGTCAACCTATTTGGGAGCCAAAAACCACTATATAAAGACATCAACTCGACCTCATTTGGAGGAGAAGACAAGTAGTTCGATCTGCATTAGCTAGAGGAGAACAAGAAGAGCGAAATTCCCAAGAAGAAGAAGAAAACCCTAGTGAAGAAGAAGGAGACACTCGTCAAGCAAGAAGAAGCTGAAATTCTCTCTTTTAACTTACATGCAAAATTCTAAAGTTGTTGGGGGGCTGAAATTTCAAATCTGCAGTAGAGCCTTAATTTCAGATCTGCAGAAGGGCCAAAATTCTGGAGCTTGGGGGCCGAAATTCTGTGTTGTAGCTCAGTTGAAGCTGGTGGGCAAGAAGAGACTACTGAAGTTTGCACAATCATCTTAGGAGGTTGACTTGGTGGAGTGAGGAAAGCCTTTTGGTCTTAGTCAAAGGTCTTGATTTGTCTCAATTTGATTTGAATCTACTAGTGGAAGAGTTTGACTGGGTTTTCCCCTTCATAGGAGTTTTAGCCCTAGTTGTGAGCCTACTTTTGGTGTCATTGATCTTCATGCTTTTGAATTGATGATTGTTTGATGAGAAGAACGTAAAGAAAGTTGATAAGAATACTAGAATATCACAAGTAATTGTCAACATAAGAATATCTTTTTGCCTTTTTAAGTTTCTAACACCTAAGTCATTGTAATTTGTGGTAATCTTAACCTTCTCTCTAGTAGAGAAGAAATGAAACTGGAAAGAGTGTCCTTAGAAGTATTAAAGACAATAACCTCACTTTTTCTAACGCTAACCACAAAATGGTGATGGTCACAAAAGTAGGCTAGGGAATCGTCTCTTTAAGTGTTGGAATTTCTAAGTCTAACACGTTAGAAACCGTTCATGCACTCCACTGATTTATTCCTACCTACTTGTTCTGTTAATCAACAAGTTATTTACCATGTAAATACTGGAAATAAATACAAGTACATGCTCAACACATTACAGATCATCAACTGAAGGAAAGAGAAACAAGCACACAAGTGACATCGTTGTTTTCGGACTAATGTCCCTGGAAAAACCCAATGCGGGAAAACTGGTGCAGCTATTTGAGGGTTTGATTTATTAAGCAATTTCAGAATACAATCTGGGTGCCAAATCCGACTCACCCAACAGAGAAAAATCTCGGCAATAGTAACTCTCTACTCAGAAGCAGATATTCCAGCTAAAACCCCGGATAAACACTCCGGCAGCTCCATAGCTCCAATCTGCCCCACAAAACCCTAGCGTCAGCCTCTAGGGACTGTGTCAGCCTCTTTCTGGCCCAGCGTGGCTCTGCGTGAGCCCTTCGCTGCTTCTGCGTCCCTCTCTTCGGCTACTGCGTTGATCCTCCTAGTGCTATCTCTGCGTCTCTGCTTCTACATTCACTAACCCTCTGCTGCAACTCTGATCACTCTCTCAACTTTCTCAGCAAACCCAGCCCCAGAAAGTCGAAATCTTGATCTCTTGGTGTGTTCTCCAAGTGACCCTCAAACCTCCTCTTATACTTTTCTCATTGAAAATTCAACGGTCGAGATTAAGTCCCTAATTAATGGCTAATATTAGATTTGGCTTGATCCATGACTTTTGGACCATTCTAACACAGTTTTCTATTAATTCACATTAATATTTTTTTTCCCTAAGTATAACTTAGAGAATCCATTAAAAATATTAATTATTTTAATATCTCCCAAACTATTTAGAATCTGCCCAAACCCTTTCTGGGTATTGGACATCTCATGTGCCTTAGCCTCTCCACCAATTTTCATGGCTAGAGCACATCTGATGCTACCCCAAATCAACAATAAGCCCTATGGGAAGAAGATAGGAGGACCACCTCATTAGTAAAGAAAATTAATACTATTAGTACATGCTACCAATGTTTTTAAAACCGGAACCGGTGACCGGACCGGTCCACCTAATGAACCGGTTTACCGACCGGAACCGGTCTAACCGGGACTGGTTTGGTCTAAACGAACCGGT
>APFE031451658.1:0-21426 GCA_000404065.3 Pinus taeda | reverse complement strand
CGTCCTAAACCGGCCGGTTTTGGCCCGGTTAGGTCATTTTTTGGACGAATGAGGGGGTCCAACCGGGTTTTTAGGCCGGTTCTGACCGGTGGCCTTGCTAACCGGCCGGTCAGACCGGTAACCGGTTTTTGTGGCCGGTTTTAAAAACATTGCATGCTACACAATGCAACTTGTTAACCCCTAGGTTTGTCGCACCTATAAAGTTCTTTCGGCACGTGGTTCAAAGTAAGGTTAAAGGATTGCTTGACATGCAAGAAGAATGATTTTTAGGCTAGCACCTAATCATGGTGTGTTGTTTCTTAACATAGGTTATGATGGATACTTGAAGAACAAGCACTACCTTTCAATCCATTGAACTGTGTAACAATGAAGATATTTTTGAAGAAAGGTGTAATCTTCTTGTCACGTAGGTGTGTTATCCCTTAATGGATACTTTGATGACTGAGGAAAGGATGACTTCTGAGCAAAGTCCTAGTTTTGAGGGGTCAACCTGTCAATACAAGACTAGGGCCAACCTATATTGCAAAGATGAGTGCCTTGTATTTATACATCCTATAGGTGCTTCTTTGGTTTTTCATGTGCAGATATGAGGTATACAAGTGCCCTATTCATGTGAACAGAAGAGTCACTTTCTTATAATCTCCGTAACTATGTTCACCAAATTTAATCCTTGAAGTTTGGAATTTGAAATTTTTCATTGGCATCTGATTAAATCTGTTTAAATTATAAATTTGATTAAATTCAGTTATTAAATTCATTTAATTTCAAGCCTCCAGGGTTAATTTAATTGATCTTGACACAAAACATGCATACTTTCCCTTGAAGTCGAGGAGGTCACAAGTTTGAGTCTCCTGCTCCTTGGGGTTAGACCCTCGTTGGAAGGGTTGATGGTTTACCCTGCTTACCATCCATGGATCATGGTCATCGAACATCAACCCAACGACTTACTTATGAGGTTGCACCTATATGGGTAACTTCTTGAAGCATTGGATACAGCACTACTACAAGACCTATTGGGTTGATGAATATAAAAATCTTGTCTAAAGAGGGTATCTTTCAGGCCCTTCTTAATCAAAGCTACCTTTGTTAAGCTTGTTATTATGTGCTAAGACACAAGAGTAGATGTTAGTTGAGGATCATGCATTGGGTTAGAGGGTATTTGCAAGCTTGGGAAGACCTATCTTTTGTCTATAAGAGGTGCTGATTTTGGAGAGTATTGCAGTGTGACAGCGGGCATGTAGTTGCATTTCTAGGTTGCTTCACATGCTATTTTTGGGATCCATTAGGGCAATTTATCTTTTTCTAGTGATGAGCTTATCCTAGAGGATGATCATGCACACAATTTTTTACAAGTTTGGAAAGTCTATTATTAGCACATATCGAGTGTTGCCCTTGGTGCTTGGTGGGTTTATTCTAAATGTGTACACCATATGGCACTACCTAAGGCATCATGATGGGAGGAGGGCCATATGGTTCTAAAATTAGATTTATGTTATCCTGGGATGCACTGTCCTTGGCTTACTTCCTATTAATCTTGGAGGCTTTGATCTTTCTTTGCTTGTTGATTTTACAAATGTTGATGCTTACAATGGATAGTCCCATCTTGTTTACATGACTTCTCATCATTGGGAGCTTGCTACTCTTGGAACATATGGAACTCTTTAGGGGCTTGCAATTCAAGTTGTAAGGACTTGTACTTTTGTGAGCGAGGATCAGGTTACCTATTCCTTGTATGAGTAGGGTTTATCTTAATGTAGATAAGGTTGCATTGCATGGCATCTTCTTATGCTTAAGGATTATTATTGGGTCAATGTTATGTATAACTCCATCCTCATTTATCAAAGGAGGAGAGGAGGTAGCAGACAGTTTCATCATTTATTCTCGACTTCTTTTTCTTTCATTTCCATATTTCATAACATATTCCCGTTCATGGCATATTGTAGAGTTTCCTTTTTATCAAAAGGGGGAGAGAGGGTAGCAGATAGTTTCATAATTTATTCTTGACTTCTTTTTCTTTCATTTCCATATTTCAAAACATATTCCCTTTCATGCCATATTGTAGAGTTCAATGGAGATTAATGCCGCCTATTGTCAGTCACATCATTGCATCTATCCCTGATGTGAAAATTTCAACTCTATTTCTGAAATCCTATTGCAGCAACTAGAAATTATTCTTCCAATTATTAATTAATTTAATAATTTATTTGTTGCGACAAATACTGAATAAATCACACTACAACCTTCACAAATAAAACTGCGGAAATATAATAGCGTTGGAAACTAAAAAATATGCACACGCACATAAAATATGACACTTATTTTTGGACAAATGTCTCCGAAATAACCCAATGTGGGAAAACCGATGCAGCAAATGAGGGTTTTATTATTATTATGCAACAACATCAATTCTAAGTACAATCTATGGATGCCCAACTGGCAATCCAATCTGAGAGAAATACTGACAAAAATAATCTAGAGAAATTTTCTCTCTTCTGCAAATCCACTGTGAATACCTATCACTGTAAATTCTTGCAATTATGCGTGAATTCCTGTAATTGTGAATTCATAAAATTATGCGTGAATCCCTGTAATCGCGAATTCCCGCAATTACAAGCAAATTGTTGTAATCACGAATTCTTGCAATTACACACGAATTCCTATGATCACATATGATTTCTTGTAGTGTGGCCCTTTACTGTAGAAATATTCGACCTCCTCTCTCCTGACTCCTTCGGAACTGGAAACTCCTCTGGAAATCTGCTACTCTGCCCCTCTGACACTTGTTACTCAATCACTGGCTCGATCTCACTACCGAATCACCTGCTACTGGAAAATCAATCTGCCTTGAGTTAGTTTTTGTAGCATCAAATGTGTTCTAGCCACAAAATTATGTGGAGAGGTTGAATACATGAGATCTCAAAAACCCAGAAATCGTTTATGGAAATTCTGCCTAGAAATTACTTAATTAGATTATTAGTCTGTTTTTTTTAAATATTTCCTAAGTCTAAACTTAGGGAATATGACTAATTAATCTGTACTAATTAAGTCAAGGTGTGAATGTTCTAGAAACTCACATAGATCGACTAAAAGTTAATCCTAGCCATCGATTAATATTTAATCTTGGTCATTGAAGTCTCAACAGAGGATTATAAGAAGAAGTCGATGGGGTTTGGAGAAGACATTTGAGCAGTTCGATTTCATGAGCAGATCGAATTCCAGTGTAACAACAATCATTTGCAAGAGAGAGATCTAGTGAGAACAAAGCAATGAGTGAGGGGCAGAGACAGTGATTTGGAGGAAAGGTTTTCCAGATCTGGGGAGGCAGCAGCAAGTGAGTTGAATTATCCCAGTGAGGCAGCGTTGAGGAACTGTGCAGTGCTTCAATCAGGAAGATTGATTTGGAGAGAAGATAAGATAAGATAATTTTATTAATGTCCAACGAATGACCACAAAGTAGGTCAAAGGGACTGTCGGTTACAAAAAAGGGGGACGTTCCCAGTAGGATAACCAAATGGTTTCCTTATAAAGACAAATACTGAAAGAAAGATAGAGAATAAAATAAAAACGGGGCGGGTCGGGGAGAGCGTATGGAGCTCCTATCCCGGTCTCGCCGACTGATCTCTAGACTGCATCGCAGGATCACTGGTGAAGAAGAACCTGGGGACGTGAATGTGGGAGTCTGATTCTCCTAACATCCGAGGTCGAGAGAGGAGAACTGTGGGTAGTTCAGTAAGGTTTGCTGGTTTGAAATAGTGGTCACTGGTTGCCTCCCCTTGTGCTGTCTCCGTGATCTAATGATCCTGGACTGCCTCGAGGGAAGATGGCTGGTGCGGTTCTGCTGCTGGGTCCTGGTATGCAAGGGGCTTCTCCTCTTAACTGAACGAGGGTTTGCTGATGGATGTGAGCTCGCCTGGTCGGTATCTTCACTGGTTGATCTCTTAACTCCTCGGGCTGAGGGAAGTGTACTGAAGAAAGAGGTGATCTGACGAGTAGTGTTGGGTTGGTCGGGAGGCTGAAGGATATGCTCTCGATGTCTGAGAGTCTCCTGGATATAAAGTGCGACACATCTCTGGTCTGTGTAGTTGAAAAAGCTGGAAAGAGTATGTGGCCCTCTGAATAGACAGTGAAAGCGACCTCTGATCTCATAATATATCGGACACCCGAAGATGAAGTGCCATTCGTTTTCCACCTCCTGTGTATGGCATAGCCGACAAATCCTGTCAACTCTCTCTATCTGGTGGTCTGTTTCTACCCGAAGCCTGTGTGATCCAACTCTGAACTGTCCGAGGGGAATCCGGAGAGCATGCATCCAATGTCGTAGTGTATACTGGGGGCGAACTATAAGCCCGTTTCTGATAATCAAAAAGTGCTCTGCATAGAAAGCCATTTTCGGGCGTAGCCCCCCCGGGGGGTCAATCCATGTGACCTGGATAAACTGTCTGTAGATGTCTTCCTTGATGATCTTGTTGAGTTCCTGCTTGGGGGGGAGTCCTCTGGGGGTGTTCAAGGAGTATTGGAAGGGGGGGAGGCGGTCTATATGGAGTCCAACTGCCTTGAGGAACTTTGAAACCCCTGTATACCAACATTTGGTTTTTCCTGGTTGTGAGCGGTCAATGTCTTCAGAAGAGCAGTAAGCTAGATACGGGTATCTGTCACGCCCTTTCAAAGTGTCTGCAAAGTTCCGGACTCGGTGGAGAAGGGAGACCAGTCTGAAAGCTGTCTCTAGGCGGAAGGGTTGTGCACCAAACTCGGCCAAAATGATTTGATGTGGGATAGTACTTTTGCAACGAATAATGCGACGGAGGAGAAGAGTTTGAACTCTCTCAACAGCCGCCCAGTCTGACTCCAGCAAGGAAGGGCCCCAAATTTCAGATCCGTACAAAATTGTGGGTCGGATCAAGGTGTCCATAAGGCTCAGCTTTGACGAGATGTCCTGGAAGTGATGGCAAAAACATTGTCTCTCCCATATAGCTAGAGAGCCATACCCCTTATTGATCCGAGGTTGCAGAGCTGGCCGCATACTGAACCGGGGACCCGAGAACTGTACTCCCAAGTATGTGTAGCTATTGGTAATCTCCACTGCCTTTCCCTTGAAGAGGAATTGGAGATCCTGAGATTTCTTCGTCCCATTGAAGATTATTATTTTTGTCTTACCTAGGTTCACTGTCAATTTCCGTAGATCGCAGAATAATGCTAATGCATCTAACTGTCTCTGGAGCCCTTCTGGTGATGAAGATATTAGTGCAATGTCATCCCTGCTTGACTCCAATCGTGCTTCGGATGAATTCAGATAGTCCGCCTACAGTGCGAAGACGGCCCAGTACCGACTCGTAAAGACGCATAACAGCAGTCAGCTGGGAGTGTGAGGTACTGATGTCTTTGAGTCGCTGAAGAAGATCTTCTCTCGGAACTGAATCAAAGGCCTTCCGGAAGTCTACAAAACAACAATATACCTTCGAGGACCGGTGGCGTGCTTCCTCGATCACAGCACGGAGTGTAAAGATGTGATCCATGGTCTGGTGATTCATTCTCAATTGCAGAGGCCGGGAAGGAGTCCTAGAGGGCCGGAGAGACGATTTCCTCAGCTTCCAGAGGCAAAACGACTTCATCAGAGCCCAGTCTGAAGCAAGTCATCTAGCCAGCTACGCAAAGTAGCGCAAAGGCTAACGCAATGCTCGAGGAGGCTGATTTTTGATAGGGAAAGTCCAGCTGGAGTTTGCCTGTGGGAGAAGGGTAATTCCCTTTAGTATTTTACTCAGATTTTCTTGTTGTTTGGATTGCCAGTTGGGCATCCATAGATCTACTTAGAATTCACTTTTGCATAATAAAATAAAACCCTCACTGCTGCACCGATTTTCTCAAGTTGGATTTTTTCGAGGATATTTGTCCAAAAATAACTATGTAAATTTATGTGTGTGCTAGCATTTCTTCCATCTTTTCTTCTTTCGCGGTTTTATTTGTGTAGGTTTCAATGTGAGTTATTCAGTATTTGTTGTAGGAAATAGTAAATAAATTGTTAATTAAAATAACAATTAGGAGAATAATTTCCAGTTGTTGCAATAGGATTTGGGTTACCGAATTTTCACATGGTATTAGAGCATAGATGATCATTCGAAGAGCTCAGTAGCAAAGGGTGGAGTTTCGATGTTCTGTGTGGGCAGCAAATTGAAACCCCAAAGGGCAGCACAGTCACTTTGCCGAGAGGTCTTATTTCTTGAGGAGATTCAATTTTTCTCAGAGAGGTGCAGGAAAATCTGATCTTTCCAGATCGAGGGATTCCAGAGGCAGAGGGAGCAGCCCAATATTTTCGCAGAGCAGATCTCTAGCTAGACACAGTAGTTTTGCAATAGTTTGCTAGAGGAGAGCTAGCGTCGAGCGGAAGAAGAGCACACACTAAGGGAAAATTTTCCTCAGGGAACTTCTAGTCTCAAGAAGTTCAATTTCCTTTGCAGATCAGCAGTCACCATGAGCAGATCTTCTCACTCCAAAAGGGGGCACGAATAACCTAGTAGCAAATGAGCAGAAGGGAAGAGGAGATTTTCGACATTTCTTTGAGATGGCCACTGTTGGGCTTCGAGATTAGGAAATGTTGGATGGTGCTTCCGACTATGTCATCTGGAAGGCAAGGATATCCTTCCTTCTGGATGATTTTGGCCTGAAGACATACATAGATGCAGTGGTAGCAGTGCCCCAAGATGCAAATCAGTTGAAGGAATACAGAAAGGAGATGGCTCGGGCGAAGAGGTTGATCCTTGACGGGGTTCGGGATCACATTGTTTCACACATAGCTAGCAAAGGTAAAAAATGGACTCCCAAAGAGATGTGGGAGACTCTCTCCACGTTATACCAGGGCACTTCTGAGCAACGGAAGATGTACTTAGAGGAGAAGTTGAGATGCATCAGGATGCAGAAAGGGGAAAGCATAGACCCCTTCCTCACCAGGATTCAGGAGGTCCGGGACCAGCGGTCTGTTGTTGGTGCAATGCCTCAACCCACAGAGCTAGTGCAATTGGCACTAATTAGTGTCTCCGCGGAGTGGCAGGTGTTTTTCCAAAGTATTTTGGGAAGAGATACCTTTCCAAGTTGGGACAGGATGTGGTTCAATTTGCAGCAGCAGGAATTGAGGCAAGCTCTCTATCAGTGGCAGCAGCAGCAAACAGAAGCAGGTGTAGGAGGAGGAGAATGTGGCCCTCGCATCGAAAGGTCCCAGTCAGGGACAAGGGGAGCAGTGAAAGAAGCAGGACATGTCAAAGGTCAAGTGCTTCAGATGTGGTGAGCTTGGTCACTACAATACCCAGTGTCTTCTTAGGAAGAAGGGCAGGGAGGAGAAGCAGGACCAGCAGGAAGCATCAGCAAAGATCGATAGACTGTCCTCCAGGCTGGAGGAAGACTTCACCATGTTTGTTGACATACCCCCAGGAATGAAGTGGGTTGACTTGGTGTTGTAGCCCCAAAGTGCTACAATTGGGTAGGATTCTTGAGGAGGTCCACCTCTTGAATCAGTACCTTGCTACGGGAGCCAACAGTATTCAGTGGCAAGATGGATCAGTCGCAGTAGATGCAGTCAGATGCCAAAGTGACATATGCAAAGTCTACTAGCAGTAACATGTTGGGGAGCGCAATGCAGAGTTGGCAACAGTGCAGTTGGCACAGTGAAAAGTCGGCAGCAGCGCAGATTCTTCAGTGACAACGCAAATACTAGCAGTGGTCAAAAACTCGAGAGACAAATGCATCATACTAATCACAGTTGATTTAGTATTTAAGATGTTTTTTAGCTGCGGATGTTGCATTTGCAGCAGCAACAGATGAAGAGGGAGTTACAGTGCAGATGTAGTGTTGGCAGTAGTATGGCAGTGTCAGCAGCAACACAAATGCAACGTACATCAGAGTTGTGCAGTGGTTGGTGGGCAGCAGCAACCAAACATCAGCAGCGTGACAGGTGACGATGCAGAGATAGAGTGTTGTCACAAAATGTGTAGTTGAGCACTAGAACACATTCCTCACTAAGAGGGAGTGTTAGTTTTTGTAGCACTAGATGTGTTCTAGCCACGAAACTTTGTGGAGAGGCTAAAATACATGAGATCTTCAAAACCTAGAAATCCTTTCTAGAAATTCCGCCTAGAAATGACTTAATTAGATTATCAGTCAGTTTTTTTAAATATTTCCTAAGTCTAAACTTAGGGAATATGACTAATTAATCAAAATTAATTATGTCAAGGTGTGAATGTTCTAGAAACTCACACAGATCGACATCAAGTTAATCCTAGCCATCGATTAAGATCTAATCTTGGTCGTTGAAGTCTCAACATAGGAATACAAGAAGTCGATGGGGCTTAGAGAAGACACTTGACCAGTTTAATTTCATACGGAGATCGATTTCCAGAGTAGAAACAATCAGTTGCCAGAGAGAGAGCCAGTGAGATCGAAGCAATGAGTGAGGGGCAGAGACAGAATCCAGAGTCCAGTCAGTTACGCAGAGTAGCGCAGAGGCTGACGCAGTGCTCCAGGAGGTCAAGTTTTGGTAGGGAAAGTCCAGCGAGAGTTTGCATGTGGGAGAAGAGTAATTCACTTCAGTATTTTACTCAGATTTTCTTGTTGTTTGGATTGCCAGCTGGGCATCCATAGATGTACTCAGATTTCACTGCTGCATAATAAAATAAAACCCTCACTGTTGCACTGGTTTTCCCAAGTTGGGTTTTTACGGGAAACTTTGTCCAAAAATAACTGTGTAAATTTATGTGTGTGTGCTAGCATTTCTTCCAGCGTTTATTCTTCCGCAATTTTATTTGTGTAGGTTGCAATGTGAGTTATTCAGTATTTGTTGTAGGAAACAGTAAATAATTTTTTAATTAAAATAACAATTAGGAGAATAAATTCCAGTTGTTGCAATAGGATTCGGGTTACCGAATTTTCACACCTTGATCACTGAGTATCTGCAGTGTGTGTTCTCCATCTACCCATCGACTTCTTCTTATAGTCTTCTATTGGACCTCCAACGACCAAGATTAAAACTTAATCGACGGCTGAGGTCATATCTAGATTTACCCGTGTGAGTTTCTAGATGATTCACACCTTTCTCAATTAATACTAATTAATTAACCACTTTTCCTAAGTTTAGACTTAGGAAATATTTAAAAATAGGCTAATAATCTACTTGAGACACTTCTAGGTGGAATTTCCATAAATGATTTTTGGGTTATGGAGAACACCTATGTTTTAGCCTCTCCATAAAGTTTCAACACTAGAACACCTTCGATGCTACAAAAACTAACACTCCCTCTTAGCAAAGAAAGTGTAATAGTGTTGCACTACTACTACAGCACCTAGTCTCTATATCACCCTTTGTCACGCTTCTAATGTCTAGCCACTGTGATTGTCTGCTATTACCCACCAACCACTGCACAACTCTGATGCTTCATCTGTGTTGCCGCTGACACTATTGTACTGCTACCAACTCTACATCTGCACTGCAACTCCCTCTCCTCTGTTGTTGCTGCAACTACAACTGAGAAGCATCCAAAATACTGAATCAACTATGTTCAGTATGATGCATCTATCTCCCAAGTCTCTGACTTCTTCTAGTATTTTCACTGTCTACTGAAGAATCTGTATTGTTTCCAACTCTGCACTGAGCCACCTGCTCTGTTGTCAACACTGCACTACGCTCCTCAGCACCTGACTACAACTAGTCTGCAACTCTCAGTCTGGAGTCTGACTGCTTCAACTGACACTGATCCATCCTACTACTAAACACTGTGGGCGCCTATAGCAAGGTAATGATCCATCAAGAAGAAATCTCAATGGATCCTGCCCATCTGGCACGCTAGAGTTTCATACTCCTAGATTTGGTGCCCCACTATCTCCATTCGAGCCTTGTCCCTAGATGGGACCTTTCTTTGCGTTTCAACTCGCACTGGATAACTCACACTTCCTCTTAAACCTGTCTTTGGTAACTGGAAGTCGATCAGTTACCCATATCTCCATTCTAGCTAACTCGCACGGCCTGCTATGGCAATCTCGTACGACCATCTCTGGAAAGCTGCAAAATCTGCGAAATTCAAATAATCTAGAAACTCAAAACTAGAGAAAATAAACCTGGAAGATCCCTCTCTTCCTTGCTCGGTTGTTGGATCTGCTTCTCGCACTCCCTTCTAGAGTGAGAAGATCTACAAACAGCTACTGCCAATCTGCAACTGGAAAAATCAGATTTATTGTCTGGAAACCCTCTGAGAGAAATTTCCCTCTGTGTGTACTATTTCTCTTCCTCTTCCGCCTGAATCTGCTTAACGAATTTGCTGCGCTGCTCTCAGAATTTCTTCCCGATTCTACCTCTACTTGCTAGAGTTCTACTCTAAGCAATTCAAACTTTTCCTCCCACATTGCAACTAGAAATAGAAAATCTGCTATGCCACTTGTGCTGCCTAGCTAGGCTCTGCGCAGACCCTGGAGAAATTGCGTTGTTGCCCTCCAAACAACGAATTTCTCCCTCTTCATCTCTGAGCTACTGATTCGATGAACCTTGCCCTAATACCATGTGAAAATTTCAACTCTATTCCTGAAATCCTATTGTAGCAACTGGAAATTATTCTTCTAATTATTAATTAATTTAACAATTTATTTGCTATGCCAAATACTGAATAAATCACACCACAACCTTCACAAATGAAACTGTGCAAAAATAATGGTGTTGGAAACTGAGAAATATGCACACACACATAAAAATATGACACTTATTTTTGGACAAATGTCCCCGAAAAAACCTAATGTGGGAAAACTGGTGCAGCAAAATTTCTTAGTACAATCTATGGATGCCCAACTAGCAATCCAATATGAGAGAAATACTGACAAAAATTTTCTAGAGAAATTTTCTCCATTCTGCGAATCCACTGTGAATTCCTGTTACTGCAAATCCCTGAAATTACACGCAAATTCCTGTAATCGCGAATCCCTGCAATTACACGTGAATTCTTGCAAATACACGCAAATTCCTATAATCATGAATTCCTGTAATTGTGAATTCCTGCAATTACATGTGAATTCCTGCGATCACGCGTGAATTCTTGCAATGTGGCCTTTTATTGCAAAAATATTCGGCCTCCTCTCTCTTGACTCTTCCGGAACTGGAAACTCCTCCGGAAATCTGCCACTCTGCCCCTTTGACACTTGCTACTCGATCACTAGCTCGATCTCACTATTGAATCACTTGCTACTGGAAAATCAATCTGCCTTGATCACGAGTATTTGTAGTGTGTTTTCTCCAGCTACCCATCGACTTTTTATAGTCTTTTGTTCGACCTCCAACAGCCAAGATTAAAACTTAATTGATAGTTGAGATCATATTTGGATCGATCCGTTTGAGTTTTTAGATGATTCACACCTTTCTCAATTAATATTGATTAATTAACCACTTTTCTTTAGTTTAGACTTGGAAAATATTTAAAATAGCCTAATAATCTAATTGAGACACTTCTAGGTGGAATTTCTATAAATGATTTATGTGTTATGGAGAACACCTACGTTTTAGCATCTCCACAAAGTTTCGAGACTAGAACACCTCTAATGCTACAAAAGCTAGCACCTGACTGGTGTGGGAGAGAGGTTTTGTGCAGTGAGTTTATGTCCCCTCAAGATTTGTGGTTTTATCTAATGTACTAGTCCTTATATTTACAACTTTGGTAATAAAGATGATTGTCTTTTTGGTAGCCGATTTCGCAATTGTGCGCTGAATTTTTTAATTGGTTTGATAGTGTTCTAAGTCGATTGGTCTCAGGTATATCACCAACCCCATCAATCTTCACTTTTAGCTCTTTCTTTCCACACCTATTGGACTTAAGGCATCATTCACTTCTCTAAATTTGAATTCCCAAGCTTGAGCTTTACTTGGGACCATACAAAGTGACGTTCGTACTATCTCATAGAACATCATAACAGCAAACAATGAAAGACACAAAGCTGCCATATCACGCAACCTCTATAGCAATAAGTAACTAGTCATTAAATCAAAGGCCTTTCAGAAGTCCTCAAAGCAACAAATTACATTTGAATATCATTGCCTAGCTTCTTCAATAACAACATGAAGGGTAAGAATGAGATCAATGGTCAGGTAATCTTCCTTGAAGCCTGCTTGGCTCAAAATTTACCTAGTTGTACCTATTCAAAAAGCAAGTTGTCCAGGATTGTAACATAATGCTTGGCAAAAGTGTAGCCAATCATAATAGTCCTTTAGTTGTGTTGACCACTACGTGTCAACCACCCATAGCAATACAGCCCCTTTTTTCGAAGAAGGGATAGCACCTGATCAACATGTCCGTGCCATTCGACTATCATCATTAGTCCGATCATGTTATGTTGTAAACTCAGTCTGCATGTGTAAATTGTAAATAATCTTAGCAAATTTGTATCATGTATGTAATTTCCTAGGTAAACCTAATTTTCTAGTGATGATCTACATTCCGGAAGGTTTTTGTCTCACCAATCCATGATCGACAAAGTTTTCCTTCAACCTAACCCCAAAGCCGGAATGGATTTTATCATTAGAAAATTAGGGGAGTCCGAGTGTGCTAAATCAAGTCTATGCAAAAGTGATTTGGGAATAATCCTAACTATTTGGTAAGGTTATTACAAATTGCTGGATCTGCTAGATTATGTTTGTGTCGCAGAACTGGGTAGTCTATGAGGGTCTTTGTCAAATGGGTTTTCCCCCCTGGGATGTAAAAATGTAAAAATCATGATGTAAAATGTCTTGAGGGTTAGAAAAATAATTAAACCCCTCATAAGTCCTAGGTTCTAGGTAATTTTTCCCAAAGGCTAAGTTCGAGGGTCCAATAAAAATAATAAAATAATAATAAGTCAGTTTTGAGGAAATAAATGCAAAATTTTAATTTTTTAGTATATTAAAATGCATTTAAAATTTCGACAGATGAGATTAAAAGAGATTTTGACCCTCATCGACGGTCGAGATCACTTTGACATGGATCACTCAAACTAGCCGTTGGGAAATTTTTCTTTAAATAGGGTGTCAGGAGTCATTTGAGATTATTCGATCTGTGAGTCTTGTGCTAAAGAAAGCTCTCTTGTAGTCATTTTTCATGTGCAATAAAGAAAGACTTTGGGGTTGAAATCTTGCTGGTGTTACTCTTCCGGAAATGTTGTAAGATGTTTTATTTCTGTGCATGATTTTAATTTCAGCCATTGATGATAGCTTTATGAAGAGTGATTTTAAACACAGGTATCGTGTTTAGTCGCTAGGGTTTGAATGGCAGTTAAATTTCTGAATATGATGGCAGGTATCTCTATTAGATCTGGATTTTAGTATCGTTTTCTCCCTCTTTGTTAATGGTTGAATTAAGCTGTGCAGGATATCCTTGATTTTGAGTTTACTGGGCGTTCGGGGAAGTTCTCGGCGGAACCAGCTAACTCCTGGATTGCGTTTTCTGAAGATCCCAGCTGGTTTTGATCCCAGGCTTATCATTAGAATTTCTGCTGCGGATGCATGAAGGGTTTTTGAAGCACCTCATATCGAGCTTAAAATTTTGAAAATATTTCTATGGCATACTGACAAATCTGGCTATTTAGAGCTTTCAAACTGTGAAACTGTAACTATTTAGTTAGGGTTTTTAAGGTTTCATTATTGTATATTTTGTCTGGGCATTTTTGCAGGTACAGATCATGAAATTTTTTCGGGGTTTTCATTAGACAAATCTGAAGCAAGGTGATTTAAAATTTACTGGAGAATTTGGAGGGTTTTCTGGTCCATCTTTCTATTGTTGCCTGGGGTTTCATTTTACAGAGAAAAAAAAAAATGAATTATTTTTTAGGCAAGTTGTGGGATTACTGCCTCACCTCCACGCAACTTTCTCCCACTGGTCAGTCTTGTGTTGTTTCCACACCTGTTCTGCGTCTCCCACACAAAACCCTGTCGCCTGATCTGCACGCCATCCATCTATCGCAGTTGGTGTACCTCACAGGTTGCCTCGCAGTCTCTCCCCTCCATATGCTGTTGTCCATAGCTCTCTTTCTGTGGCCATTCCTTGTTGTCTTCAACCTGCAAAAAATCCGCAACACTTCTACGCATATCCTCAAGCTGCCATTCGCCTTCATCTCTGCGCCCAAGACCTTCACGCTGCCATAACCCTCGTTCATCACTTCTACCCTCCCACACAGCATTCACCATCAAAATCACGCATTCTGGCAGCCTCAGCCTTCTCCTTACGCCACTATTTCTCTCCACACTTTCCGCAGCTCCCACAGCCTTCAACGCTGGCTGCAAAGCCTGTGAAAACCTCACATAGCGTGCTACCCACCTCTCCTCTACGACATCTCCATACACTGCCAATCCGCAGCCATCGCTCCAGCTCCTTCAAATTCTACCATTCCACGCTGCCATCCCTCATAGCTTGCGTAAATCTTCATCCATCTGCCAGCCCATCAATCTTCATCCTCTCACTGCCTACGTTGCTGCCATTTTCATCTGATACCTTTCTTCCTCATCCAGAAACAGCTCCCCTCCACGCAGCTGTATCCATGCATCCATCATCAACTTTCATTCCTGCTTGCTGGCTCCCCATCACTCCATTCTCACACGCAAGCACCCGACAGCTCCCAGTCCTCATCCACCTCTGTGCTACCGTCTTGCCCTTCCCCTCACTGCATTCCTTCCTCCGCGACCTCACCTTCGTCTCCAAACCTTGCCGCCGTCCTCCTTCCCGTAAACCTGCAAAAATAATACACCAAAACCAAACGAAATTTCTTTTATTCATTTCATGTATTCGCTGCGTTAGTTGGTTCTTTTATATATATTTAGGATTTAGGGTTAGTTACATTCATTTTAATTTAAGTTTGATTTTTATTTTCATCTTTGATTTTCAACTCATTCTCATTTTTTTTGTATATACATGAATTAAAATTCTAATCATTTCACCTTTTATTTTTTATTTCATTTTGATTTTGATTTTGAAAACCTTAAAAAATAAAAAATAAAATTCATAAAAAATTAAAATCTAAAATCCTAAAAAAAAAAAAAATTCAAAATTAAAAATCTAAAAATTTATATAAAATCATAACATTTAAAAAATCATAAAAGCATAAAAAAGTTCCTTTTAGGTTTTTTTTGTTTAGTCTTGTTTTCTTTTAGAATTTAGTTTTTCTTTATGATCTTGGTTTATATTTTAATCATTTAAAATAAATATTTATAAAAAATAAAAGATTTAAAAGATTTAAAAAAAAATTAAAGAAAAGTTTTTCGTGGTATTTGACATAGCTAAATGTGCTTAAATTGTTACATCTGAAGATTAGCTATCTAAAAGTGGTGACTCATATTATGAACTGGTTATCATTTTGTGGTTCTTTTAATTGTTGGAGTTGTGCTAAGTCATTAAAATTGATCATGGTTGCTTGAATGTTTTAATGCTCATCGTATGCTAGATATCTCAATAAGTATTTTCAAGCAATTGTTGAAAGGTTTGTTCATATTTCTATTTCCTAAGCAAAAGCAACAAACCAATTACTCAGTTTTCAATTCATCTAGCGAAGGCACTGGTCTTAAACATTTAAAAATTCAAACAAATTTTAAATATCAATCAAGCGCTCAATTGCCTCGCTGTGTCTCCCAAGCTAACTGATTACCAGCTAGTCTTCTTTTATCCCATAGGGTCTACCCCCCTTAGCTTAGGGAGACGGCTTAAACGGAGAGATCGGGGTTCAGAGTGACAGACCCCAATCTGAGCGTTGTCGCGTTGCCTAGACACTCTACGCGACAACAAGTTGTTTGAATCAAATTTGTCACCTAACTTACAAATAGGGTGGATGATACTTTGTGACTAAGATGAATGAAGAGTCAAGTACACTACGTCATTCAAGAGATCAGCAATAGGAAAAGCAAGAGAATCCACTCCATCTTTAAGGAATTCAACTTGGAGCCCTTCCCATTTTCATATTTGTCGGTGCTTACTATACGAATATCTCTTTCAATATCTCTAGAAGTAAATGAACAAGAAACAAGCATAGGGCACTAGTCCAGGACATCATAAAGGCAATTGGCATAGTACACCTTGAGTTGCAAATCAATTTGAGGGTGTGGAGGACTTTACCTAGGAGGAGGGTACGCCAAAACGTCCTAGGGGAGTTGCAAAGGGACATAGAATCTCATATCTCGATATAAGGAATTCATGTTTCCTACATTATATAGGACAAAATTACCCTCTAAAAACATCTGGGCTAGAAGATGGGCCATGAATGAGGGAAAACTGAAGGTGTTGGTGTATAATTTTACACTTCCCATCATGCAACCAGTTGATATGACAAATAGGGTAAATTGGCTTGGGGTAATGGATGATGTCGGAATAAGAGTCAAGGGCAGACTTTCAGAGAATATAAGATAAAAAGTGGTCGTGGATGCAAAAATCTCAATTTCCAACACATGGAGTCAATCTCATCCTCCGTTGGGTCGTGAATTGATGTCTGAAGTGTTCCAATGTGAGTATTGATGCCATCCAAAAGAATAATATCACCCAAAGAAGAGTAATTAGATACGTCTCAAAGACAGCCATGGTTGTTGCAAATGCCATTAAACTTAATGTTCATTTCTTACAAGGAAAACTAGTATGTCACTATGAAGTTATTTTCAAACTAAATTCTCTTAGCAATGTTAGTAACATTTTATGTTAATTCAAATTTTATAGTTTCCAACAATGCCAAAGTGGGGTTTGCATCTCAACTACACTAATTTTGGTTTCAACTCCATAATTATTAAAAAAAATTGTCAGGCCAGGCAGTAACTCCATAGGGCAGAAATAAATTGACTGTTTTATTCCATTAGGTAGGTCCTCATTATATACATGAGGGAGAGACTGTTCATCGTATCCCGATGACTGTTCATATTTCCTATCTATCTATTTACAATAATTCACCCAATCACAAGGATTAGGTGTCAACATTCCCCCCTAATCTAAAGGGATGTTGGTGAGTCCAAGCATCATTCTTAATCGTTCAAGCTTTTCCCTTCCAAGTGCTTTGGTGAAGATGTTTGCAATTTGCTCATTTGTGGAACAATGACGGAGATGGATTGTTTTGGCCTCAACATGATATCCAATCAGATGATATTTAGTATTGATGTGCTTCGTTCGATCATGGAACTTTGGGTTTGTTGTCGCACAGATTGTCACGACAACACTCAGACTGAGGGATGTCACCCTGATCCCCGATCTCTCCGTTTAAGCCTGTCTCCCGCGGCTAATGGGGGTAGACCTATGGGATAATGAATGACCAACTAGGGACCAGTTGGGCTGGGAGACACGAGGGAAAACAAACACCTATTTGATTTTATTAAGTTGATGGACCAATGCCTTATGGAGTTAATGATTAAACGATTGTTTATCGAAAGCTGCAAAAATATGAACTTTATAATTCCATGATTAATCATTTATAACCAAAATATAAGATATTCAACAAATGCACAATGCCTTAACGATAATCTAGCAATTAAATTTCTAAAGAATAAATGCTTTAAAAAAACACGAAACTTAAATGTTGACCAGATTCCAAATACTTAATCTCCAGATATAAACATTTTAAGCACATTTAACTTCACCACAACAGCGAAGAGACTTTATAAAAAGAATTTCCAAGTTTTAATTAGCCCTTTTTTTTTAATTTTTTATTTTTTTTATTATTTTTTTTTATATATTTTTCTTATATCAAAATAGACAAAACATCTAAATTTAAACTACATGAAAAATGGAATTTAAATATGAAATTTTAAAACTAAATATTATAAAATAAAGTCTAAAACTAAGATCTAAATTTTAATTTATATACACAATATAGAATCTAATTTCTAAATAAAACTGAGAAACCTTTTTTTTATGATTTTATTTTTTTTTATTTTTATTTTTAAGGCTCTTCAAAATCAAAATTAATAAAAGGTGAAATTAAATTAAAAAAGAAAAGAAAATCGATTATTTTTTTTAAGTCCTATAAACTTTAATGAAAATAAAAGGAAATAAAACCAAAATCAAAATCTTTGCAAACTTAGGCCTGAACGAATGAAAATAACAAACCTAAGCTAACACCACGCATATCAAATATTTACAACGAAATAAAATTAACACTAACCCTAAGCATATAACAAAAAAAAGGCGTATTACGTGTACAGGTTTGTTGGAGCAATGCGGCGGAAAGGGACGAGGCTGTTGTAGGTTGACAGTACGAGGATGACTGAGGCTAGCAGCTTGACGGAGCTGTTAGAAGGAAGCATGCAGTTGGCAGCAGATGAAGGGACTGTAGGGATTGAGGGTGGCCAAGCAGCTCATGTGGAGAAAAGGAGACAGTGTGGGACGTGTATGCAGTAGACAAGGAACTACGTTTTTGAAGGGCTGAAGTATGGACGCGCGTGGCACAAGAAGGAGGACGCAATGGCAGCGTTTGTCTTGCAAGTTATGAGGTCGATGCTGCATGGAAGAGTGGCAGTGAAGTGAAAACGCGGAGAAGCCGTTTTGATGAGGAGGGACTGCAAACAGCGAGGAGGGAAGATCTGAATGATAGAAGAAGGGACAGCGTAGGAAGCTACGTGGAAGTTGGTTTGAGTGCAACGGGCACGTTTTATTTTTTGCAGCTGCGTGAAGGTTTGGATAGTGAAAACCCCTTTTAAAAAAAATTCGAAATTTCTCTGAAAACTGAAGACTCCAGGCAGCGGCAGAAAAAAGGACCAGAAAACCCTCCAAATTCTCCAGTAAACCTTAAATCACCCTGCTTCAAATTTGTTTAATGAAAACCCCAAAAAAAAAATCAAAATCCGTCCCAGCAACCTGCAATAACAGAAAACCCAGAAATAAAATATGCCAGAGACAAAACCTAAAAACCGTAAAACCAACTAAGTAATTACAGTAATTACAGCTTAAAGCCCCTAAAATAGCCAGATTTGTCAATAATCACAGTAATATCATCAGAATTTAATTTTAATGTGAGATACTTTAGAAAACCCTGCATGCATTCATAAAAAATTTCAGATGATAAGCCCGGAATTAAAACTAGCTGGGCTCTTTCAGAAAACACAACCCAGGAGTTGGCTGGTTCAGCCGAGAACTTCCCCTAATGCCCAGTGATCTAAAAAAAGGATTTCCTGCACATCTTACAATCAACCATTAACATAGAGGGAAAAAACGATAGTGAAATCCAGATCAAATGGAGATACCTGCCATTATATTTCAGAATCTAAACTATCATTCAAACCCTAGAGATCGAACAAGATACCTGTGCCTGAATCAATCTTCATCAAGCTAAAATCAATAGCTGAAAATAAAATTATGCAGAAAGAATAAAAGATCTTACAGCATTTCTAGAAGAGTAAAACTAGCAAGATTTTTAACCCCAAAGTCTTACTTTATTGCACACAAAAAAATGACTACAAGAGAGTTTTTTTTAGCACCAGACTCTCTAATCAAATCTGATCTCAAATGACCGCTAGCACCCTATTTAAAGGAAAAATTCCCAACGGCTAATTCGAGTGATCCATGTCAAAATGATCTCGACCGTCAATGAGGATCAAGATATCTTTTAATCTCATCCGTTGAATTTTTAAATGCATTTTAATATATTGAAATTCTGCATTTATTTACTCAAAAAATTCGATTTATTATTATTTTATTATTTTTTAAAATTTATTTTTATTTTTATTTTTTATTTTTATTTTTTTTTTTAATTATTTTTAAAAAAATTAATTTTATTATATTTTTATTTATTTATTTATTTATTTTAATTTTGTATATTTTTTTTATTTTAATTTTTTTTTATTTTTTAATTTTTATTTTTAAATGGATCCTCGAACTTAGCCTTTAGAAAAATCACCTAGGACCTAGGACTTAGGACTTATGAGGGGAAAAACATTTTCTAACCCTCAAAACACTTTACATCATGACTTTTACAATTTTACATCTGAAGGGGGAAAACCCATTTGACATAGATCCTCATAGGTGACCCAGTTCTGCGACCAACTATAATCTAGCAGATCAACGCACTAGGATTCCCCTAAGATTCTAATGACAAAATTCATTCCGGCTTTGGGGATAGGTTGAAGAAAAACTCTGCCGATCATGGATCGGTGAGACAAAAAACCTTCTGGAACGTAGATTATCATTAGAAAATTAGGTCCACCTAGGCAATTTTCATACATGACTCAGCTCTGCTAAGATTATTTACAATTCACACATGCAGACTAGGTTTACAACATAATATGATAACGTTGATGATGATAGGCACGAACACGTCGCTCAAGTGCTATCCCTTTTGCGAAAAAGGGGGTTTACTGCTATGGGTAGTTGACACGTAGTGGTCAACAGGGTTCTTGGCCAACATTATTGCAAAAGTATTGTCAATCATGAGTGGAGTTGATTATACTTGTTTTACCTGCAAATCTTCAAGAATTTTCCTGAGCCACACAATTTCTTTTGTTGCTTTAGCTGCTACCACGTATTCTGCTTATGTTGTGGAATCTGCTGGAACTGATTGTTTGCGTGATCTCCAGGAGACAACTCCTAATCCAAGACTCATAGCATATCATGAAGTAGATATCCCAGTTTCTTTGTCTCCATCAAAGTCTGAATCAGAGTATCCAACCAAGCTGAAGTCGTCCACCTGTGTATACTTGATTCCAAAGTCTTGAGTTCCCTTCAAGTACCTTAGAACTTTTTTTGCAGCAGACCAATGTCCCTCAGAAGGCTTTTGCATAAACCTGGAGAGGATTCCAACAAAAAATGAAATGTCTGGTCTGGTAGTAGTTAGGTAGTTGAGACTTCCTACAAGTTGTTTATACTTTGTTGCATCCTCAAATTCCTTTCCTTCAATAGATGTGAGCTTTAAGTTTTGTTCCATTGGAGTAGAAAGAGGATTGCACTCTGTCATGCCAAATCTATTTAACAAATCTCCAATGTATTTCTTTTGAGAAAGAAATATGGATTTTGGATGTTGGGTTACTTCAATGCCAAGATAGTAATGAACATAGCCCAAACAGTCATTTCAAAACTTTTTCCTAATTCTTTCTTTATGGATGCAATGTTGCTTTCATTGTTCCCTGTCATCAAAAGATCATCTACATATCCCACAAGATATACAACTGTTTTGCCAACTTTCTTGACAAATAAAGTTGCATCATCAAGATCATAATGTTTGAAATTGAGTTTCAGAAGATGCTCAGTTAGTTTTTCATACTAGGCTCGCGGTGCTTGTTTGAGGCCGTACAAGGACTTCACAAGTTTGCATACTTTATGTTCATGTCCTTTCATAGCAAATCCTTCAGGCTGGGACATAAAAACATTCTCTTTTAGATCTCCATTCAAGAAAGCAGTTTTTACATCCATTTGATGGACTTTCCAACCGTTCTGAGCTGCTAGTGCAAAGAGTGTCCGGATGGTAGCCCATTTTGTTGTGGGGGCA